>VXAK01010331.1:108022-122935 GCA_013399435.1 Arenaria interpres | reverse complement strand
CCCCCCCCAAAAGGAGGATCTATATTTGGAATTTATATATAAAGAGCTGGTGCCACATGAGTCGTAGCGTAACTCTCCACCCCGCAAGGCAAGGAGCCTGCCAGCGGGGAACGTGCCAGCACCGAACTCCCACCACTTGTCACTCTCCTGCTGAGCACAAAGCCCAGCAACCAAGAGGCTTCTCTCCCATTACCTCCGGGGGTTACGTTGGCATATTTTATGTCCTTTAATAGCACCTGCTGTTAAATACAAAATGACAGCAATATATTGTAGAGTTTATAAAAAATCATTGAGTGCTTTCATATCAGGAGACAGCTCCAAAGCTGGCTGTGGGTTTTACACACACATGGGAAATGCATATGAAGACAAACTTTTTTTTTTAAACTGAACTGTTATAAAGAGACACTCAAAAAAGAGGAAGGGCAATGTCTTGAATTCCAACAGCTAATGCAGAATCAAAGACGGGGTGAAAAATCACATCATTGTGTGTCAAAAGTTAATTTCAAAGGAGTGAAACTTCTCATTAAAAGCCAAAAAATATACAGATGGCTCTCATTTAAAGTGCACTTGTAGGAAAAAAAATGAGCTCTATGCATCTGCTTGTCTTCTGACTTGATACTGCCACATCCAGAGACTAAGCGTTTCCTCAGACTGACTTCTGAGACTTTTTTAAATAATGTTTGTTCATTACAGATCATTTTCCAACGTCTTATAAAGTCAATGAGCGTAATACTCTCTTGAGGGGTTGAGGACTTCTATGTGCCACTTTGAAAGAAGAGGTGCACCTCAAATTCAAAGAGAAATTGATTTGTGGGTAAGAGGCAAGACTTGTTTGCAGGGTAACGTTCAAGTTACAGATGTCTTTTCTCGTTCTTCCTCACTGCACCTCCCGAGCAGCGCAGAAACCTCCAGGTCAATCCAAGACAGCCTATGCTGAAAGAAGGAGTTGATGAGCTGAAAGCACGCACATCAGAAACGTTTCCAAACCTAAGAGTAGGCAAGTTTAATGAGGAATAATACTGATACATGTGTTTTGGGACTCTTCTTATTTTCATACCCAATTTTACAAAGAGCTGCCCAGCACACCTGGTGACATGGGACGCTGCAGGTTCACCCTGTCCCACTGGCTTCTCGGCTACAAACTATCTCCAGAGAATAGTGTGTGTGAAGCCAAACAACAGTCCAAAAGGAGAAACAGGGCAAATGTCTGCCACAGCTGCCCAGTGCATCAGCTCGATGCTTCAGATTGAAGTGTCTAACAAGGACTTTTGACCAGTGAGGGGCTGACTAGGCAAATACACTAATCATTTTCATAGCTCAGAAGCAAAGAGGTGACTGAGCAGCACAGCCATTTGTTATTCGGAGTAATTTCCCCAGTTAGGTGGCAAACAACTTGCACTTGTGAAGCATGATAGTTACTGGGGGAGTGGAGCTGTCGCAGTGCTGTTTGGGTCTTAAATTAAAGCCACCAACTTTCACTATCTGTGGTATGCTGGGGAGGGGGGTGGGGGCACACCGACCACCAAAGCTACCCTCCCTTCCCAGCATCCTGCCAGGGTTACCTCCGGCCTGGAAAGGGACTGGAGAGCTGCTGTATCAGTGTTACTTACATGACTGAAAGCAGACATAATGATGCTGAAAAACTAGATTTTACGGGGTGCTTGTTCGCCAGTGTGTTTCTGGCTAAATTGGAAGGGGGTCTACAGCAGGGGAGACATTGGGAGAGCAAATGCTCCTGGCAAAGCTCAGTGAGACCCTACAGTTTGCCCAGGCCTACCCCAGGGCAGGGACCACTTTGGCATCAGCAAACATTTCACGTGTTCACTGAGACTCCAGGGACCGAAGGAAGCATTAAAATCAAACATTCAGCTCTTTCCTGGCTGCAGGGAGCAGAACCTTGCCACGGCAGAGCAGCAGCTGCTCTTCACACTGTTCCCAAGGACCAGGTAACATGAGCATTACAATTAGTGAACAGAATTAATTCATTCTTGATTCAGTCTTTAATTTCAATGTTCTCCAAGGGGAATCTTTCTGAGACTTAAAAAGCAGAGCACAATACAAGAAAACGAGAACATGTTCAATATAACTAACGATGCAGACAACTTCCTCCCACAGAAATTATATTATATATGGGAGCTTATTTCATCTTTCGCTCTGGGGGAACATATTATAAATTCTGTTTACTAGAGCAGCCTGAGACAAAGCACTTATATTTCCCAACATGGAGGAACCTGGCAGATTCCCCCGCGTTGTTCACAGCTCTTGGTTGTACCAGCTCACTTTTCTGCTTTAATGTGTGTTTTTAGTAGTACCACAGTGATGGCAGAGCCTTTAAAAGAGTACGAAGTGCAGGACTCTAAGAAGGAGTCCCAATATACAAACCTGCCTCAGTGGGAAGAAAATCACCATCTTCCCTCATTTCGTTTCATGTACAGAACTAAATGAATCAGACAATAGAAATCACAGGCTGAAAGAAGGCAGTGATTTGCAAAAAGATTTGTTTCCACTGCTTCCGAGCAGCATAGGCATGGAAAAAATGGATCAGATCAGAGACACTAGTCCAGAACGGATCAAGATGCATTTGACTTTTTAGGATTAATTATCTTCTAAGTTGCCTATTGTAAGAAATGTGGTTGTATAAATGACAAACTAATTACATATGAGAAATGATGGGCTGAAGAAAATGCAAAGTTTATAGCTCAAATGGATGAGTTAATTATCCTTAAAAACTAGGGTTTTTTTAAGAAATAATGTCTTTCCAAAATGATGCTAACCTTTGGTCCCCCTGGTTCTGCTGGGAAGTATCACCTAATGCATGGTAAGGAAATGAGGCTGAGTAGAAGTGGCAAAAAAAAAAAAAGGATAGTGCAGGGGTGGGAGTGTGTGCGTGTCTCTGCCCCCCTCCCCACATTCTGCTCCCATCAATGCACCAGCTTAGCTGCTTTTGTGTAGAGAGGATGAGTGAGAAAAATTGTCCCTGTACGTTAACCTTGATTCGGGCTGGGGAAAGTCTTGAAAAGATAGAAGGTTTTTGCTTTCACTTGCTGTTCAGGGCATGGTGGATTGACAGCACTGGAGCATTTTTTATTATAAGTCAGCTACAAGTTCAGTGTTGTTCGAGGATTAAGGCAAGAGCACCTCCCTTCAAGCTCTTCCCTACAACTCTTGACATGACTGAAAATGCTTCTCACGCAGCAGTTGTGGTTCTGGTTAGCTGCAGGAGGTCTAGAGACCATCAAGCCCTTTTGGTGTTCTGGAAGGAAGGAGATTTGATCTGCCCAAGGTACAGATGGTTAAAAACTGTCTTTTCCTTCTTCACCAATAATTGGCTCCAGAAAACAACAAAACCAGCAAAAAAGTCCCAATCAGACTAATTACTTTGTTTGCCGCGGGCAAACTGGCTGAAGCTGCAGGTGCTGGGGATGTGGTGGAAGCACCATGGATATTCCCTGCCTTGCTCAGGAATAACTATCCAAAATTTCCAGAAGGGAAATTTGATGCATTGAGTATCTCCCTGGGTAGGGAGGTGTCTGTCTGGAAGGTATTTAAAGCACTGTCATTACACTGCTTCTAGTTGTATTTTCAACTTAAATGGGTTTTATGCCACATAAGGGATGAGAGTCTGTGCAGGTAGGGAAATGTGCTAATCTGCAGGAAGAGTCTCATCTCTCTGTATTCCTTGTGTTCGTCTTTCAGTTGAGTGACTATAGAGTAAGACCCCACAGAGAATACATCTGCAGAAAAAATGTTTACAGCAACATCTTTATGAAAGCTCTCTGCATGGATTGAGGCAAAAGGAGGGAAATAAGTCCAGGGAGAAGGGAGATGGGGAAGTGTGCTCTCCCCAAGGCTCACAAGCAGCAGGATTTCAACCACTCCCTGCACAACTTGTTTTTATAATATTATTTTCACTCGTGTTGTAGGAACTGCTTGTGCCATACACATAAGATGTGCTTGCTGTGACGAGAGTCACTGCTGGTCCTACAGCAGAGTGTGTTTTGTGCTTATCAGTACCATGGGACACTCTGTCCTGAGCCCAGGACCACAGCCTGCCTGGGGCTGCACAAAACAGACCTTAGCTACTATGTGCGTACAAACATAAGGTAATTTCTAAATACACACCACTAGAGCAACACACATGTGAGCCCTTAGAAAGGCTGGGACAGGCAAAGGTCTGCAGAGGTCCAGCTTGCTCAGGTCTCTCTCAGGTCTTTGCCATCGCAAAGTCCTTTAGATATGGGAAGGTACTCCGAGAACTTAAAAAAGTTCATAATGGGTATTAGCCCCAATATATATATATATTTTAGAGGCTTTAAGGATTTGGGTTTCATGGCACGGATAACCAAGGCTTTTGAAAGAAGCACTGTGCTGTTTGTTTTTGCCAACTTCACTGCCATGTGGTCTGCTCAGCCACGTTTGTTCCCTGGGGAGCTCTCCTGCAGACACGCAGGGTCGTACCATCTCCTGGGTTATTAGAGCGGCTTTTGTCATTACTGGCCAAACTATACTGAACTGTCTCCTTGTTTCCATAGTGACATTTCTGTCTATATAAGTAATTTTGGGCTCTTCCTTGTCACACTCAAAACCACAAAGCAAATAGGAGACATAACAGGCAATGTAACTACTTGCATCAAGCGGGTGACCCAGCTGGGACCAATGGAGCTGCATCCATAGGGGACAGGATGTACAGATATACCTTCCCAGGGCAGTGCAACCACACAGATTTCTGTCCCCCATTTTCTGGTGTACAAATACCCCAACAAGCAAATTGTCTTCAGCTTTGTTTCCCAGCTTGCTAACAACGTCTGCCCAAAGGACAGGCAGTTGAGAGGCATCAAATATCCAAAACAACCTCAGAGTACAGTCCCTGGTAGCTTGGATGTGAACTGACATGAGAGCAATGGTGGTGCTCTGGAATCCATCCAGATGTGACTCTGAACCCTGGTAATTCCCAGTCCTTCAAATGGGAAAAATCTTCTTGGAGAAAACCACTGAGACTCTTCCGACCTCTGATCTCTCTGCTCTTAGGGTTAGGTCCTTGCTACTAAGCTTAAGTTTGGGTTTACCAGTAGAGGTGGTTCAATCTCCAGCACTGGTCTGTGTGCTCTCTTGTATCTACAGTGTCATCAATACTGTGCTCCTCTGTTCTTCCCAGTTCAATGAGAGCTGTTGCTATGTCGTTGCTCTAAGCTTGTGCAAGTTAGTGAAAAAACAGCAACCTGTGGTTACATGTGTTTTAGCAAATCTACGTTCTCTAACTGCAAAAGAGACTCCACAGTCTGAAGAACAAAAGACCAGGGTCTGGTGATCAACGTGATAAATTTGGCCGTGTGTGCTCTGTTTGTTCAGTAGAGTACAGTTGTCAAATAATATGCTTCCAGGCTCTGTGGAGCAGATTAATTTCGTATCCTTTAATCAAAAAACCCTTATATTTTTCAAAACAATACCCTCTTTTCCTTCCCTGAGGGCCCTGCAGAGAATAAAGCAATGCACAGAAAGGAGAGAAATAGATGGAGAAAATAAACATAGTGACAACATGACAAATCTTTATAATCTGGTAGAAATTTCTTTCTTTTTTTTTATTGCTGCATGAATCTGAGCCTGGAGTTCTGTTATCTGCCGTGGTAAATAAGGATGAATTAATGTGAAAAAAGTGTATTTATAGCATGAATATACTGCTGAGTAATATAGTGGCTTTTGCTGCTTGGGAACACAGAGACCAAGTCTTATCCCAGTGAAACACTTTTGTAACCCTGCCAAGTGCGTCCTGCTGACACATCCTAAATCCATGAACAAACAGGGCTGTAGGATTGTCTACGCAGGAGTCAACTAAGACTCCAGGAATGGAAGATAGCAAGTAGCTAATCAGGTTTTTTTGAAATGTTTTTTTTAGAGAATATGTGAATTAGCAGTGGAACTCTTTGCCACAGGATGCTGTGGGTGCTAGAAGACTACAGAGTTCGAAAAAAAGCAGGAAAAATGAAAGAAAGAAAACATCATTGAGGTGTCTCAAATACAAAGACAGCATCTCTGAACTGGGAAGCCCCGGAGGTGCAAGCTGTGGGAGTTTGGGAGCATTTCGTAGGACAGTGTTGCTACCTGATTGCCCCTTTTGTAATCTCTCCTGTCTGCTAGATGGATCTTCAGCGTGATCCAGCATGGTCGCTGTCTTCTGACTGAAGAGTTTACCAACAGCCTCTGTCACTTTTGCTGCACATAACTTATACACACTTAAAATGGAAAGAAATCATGGGATTTCCTGACACTAAATAGGTCTTTCTGATTCAGGGACAAAGAGAACAAGGAGGAGTTTGGGTTAAATTGATAAAGGCTCTGATGTAGATAGGGCCCTAATATCTTTAGTATCATGCCACGGATGTCGAATGTGAGCAGGATTAGACTACCTGGTGCCTGAAGCACTGATGTCTTGAGTAGTGACTTAAGAGTGATCTTAGAGAAACCATGGACCCAGCATTTTGGTGTTTCTTAACACAGGATCAACCAGGTTTTTAATAAGCTCATCTTCCTCCGGAGCAGTTTTTCATACAAGCTGTACTGTGCTTTTATATTTATTCTCTGTGATGAAGCTTTCCTAGGGCTCAGTCAGGTACAGTTTTAGTTTTTAATAGCCTTGCTGTTGCAGCAATCTCATCTGACTAAATAATAAAACTGAACACATCTTTTCTCTTATTCTGGAATGGTGGAAGAGAATGAAGGTTAGCTGAATGGCCTCCCTACCTGTTCCAAACAAATTTCTGTTTTCTCATGTAAGTGGTTGAAAGGAGCTCTTGTTCAGGCTAGTGTCTATCCCAAAGGACTAGCTAACAGGTAGGACAAGAGGGGGAAAAATAGTTTGAAGTATAGTTTTCAAATTACTAGTTCTGTGTATTGCAAATTCATAAATAAGGCTTGGAAATCTCCCTCTTACCCCAGTGGGAGCAGACTCATCACTGGATCACATTGCTTCTGTGTCATTAGTCTTCCCAACCACTCTTATGGTTAAATAGAGTTCACGTCTTCAAGGGGGAATCACAACAATATTTTGACTCCCCTGTTCCCTCACACCTTAATCCTGATCCAGATTAGGCGATGCACTTCAGTAAATACCTGTTTTTCAGCAAGTGTGATAACTACAGCAGGACTTTTCATGTGCTGAGAGTCAGGCACACACCTAAATATCTCAGTGAATCAAGATCTGCAATTTTCTCTTACTGAAGTGAGCATGTGCACCAAGACGAAACACGTGCAGTTAACAATGGTACAGAATTTCACATGCACTTGAATGGGCGATCAGCATTTTATCAGGAATGCCGGCTATCTCGGTGTACTACCTGAAAGGAATATATTTAGCAGCTGAATTCATAAGACTAGATTTCAAGCACCGTGTGAATATGCAAGGTACTCCAAGGCTGTTGAACACCTCATCTGTTGTCACTAAGGAACATTTAACGACAAGCAGCTATAATAACTTGTAGAAACACTGGTGTTGATTGTGGATCCTTGAAGATACATCTTTGGACCTTCGCCAAAGGCCTCTCAACCAACTGCCTGCAAGGTCAGACAGCTGCTGGCTGAGATCCCTCCACCCCCATAGACATCAGATCAGGTCTGCCATCAACAAATGGTGTGGGGAGAAGGATGGGGAGCACCAGCTGGTGCCAGCCCCTTTCCTGCGTGCAAAATCACCATAGCGTAGAGAGCACTTGGTTTTGAGAGCAGTGAGGAAGGTCTCGGTACTAGGGAGCAAAGAAGATGTCAGAACACCAATTTATTACTCATTGCAATTACATTTATGCTTGAAATTATGGATTAAAACCTATCCACGAGGTCTACAAAGAATTAACAGATAAATTCAGCCTATGGTCTGCTTTAATTTTTTCAGATGAATGTTTCTTTTTATACCAAGCATATGGCGCACTAGATTTCAAGTCTCATTGATAAAGACTCTAATCTCTGTAGTCTCTTTATTATATTTTTCCATTTTCTGCTGAGTTGGAAAAAGGCATTGCATACCATCTGTCAGCATGATCATAGTGCAATTTGCAGAAGTTTCAGACCGGTACAGCGTTAGTAGCAGCTCGCTCTTCTCCTCCAGACTTGGGTTCTTATGGAAGCAATATAGCCCCATTAAACAGTTACTTCACAAACAAAAACTCATTTGTGCAGCATGCTAATGACAATAATGCAAATGAATCTGTCATGTTTGCAGCTACTATCCCTAACCACCCTATTCATGAATATATGGTAATTAAGCTATTACTGCAAATGTAACTGTGTCAGCACTACTAAATTAAGGGCTGTACTGTAAATAAAAATGGGGTCATAAAAAGGAAAGAAGGCAGTAAAAGATAATGGATAGAAATACTAAAGGCAAGGACGCAGAGGCTTTGCACAAGCAAAAGAATTTATTTTAAAGGCTCCTACTAAAGGATCTATTTTGATGCCATGGCTTGAAAATGCAGACAGATGCTGATGCATAAAAAAATTAGTTCTTTTTTTTTCCTCAAATGCAATACTAAATCCCATGACACCGGCAGTTTTGCGATAAAACCAGTAAGTGATCATCAGCATATTACCCCTCCACCATGGCTCCATCTCTGAGCTCATTAATAACTATGTGAGGTATGGAAAGATGACTTGACAGACCCTTTTGTAAGAATTTGCAATAGAAAGGTGAGAGGTTCCTATTCCCAAAGAGTAATTTGTAGTCTAAACTATGCAAAATCAGGGTTTTTCTTATTTGGGAGTCTCAATCCCACTATATGCTCTCTGCTCTCTTGTATTGTCCCCAGTGCAGCCAGTTTTAAAAGCCATACAAAATTATTTCCACATGAAGAACCTTATTTCCATTAAACAGAAGAGAAATTGGGCATTCATAGTAGAAACGGTTTTGTTACACAAATGTAAAACATGAGAAACATCAAGGTTTTTTTTAGGCTGAACCTGCATATAAATGAAATCAGAGTCCGGCTGTAGGTGAGAAGCTCCAGGTGAATACCATCAGTCTTGCTGGAGGGACCTGGACAACCACTAACCTGCTTCAGTTCAAAAGACTTGAGATTTGAAGAGACAAAAAAGTCCTGAACTAAAATACATGTCCTTACTGAGGGGGAGAGAGAAAAGATAGTAATGATTCAGTTTGGGGAGGCGATACACAGATGCACAGGGAGAAGGATAGACAAACATGAGCCACATACTGCATATTCTGCATTTGCAGGTATTCCTGAGCCCATGATTTTCACACAATATAAAACCAAAGAGTGCAATGACCAAAACTGCAAGACACTGCATGCAAGGAAAGCCACTGTCTGTAATTAGTCTGAGAGATGCATAGCAGATAAATAGCACTGGAGATGGCACATAGTGAGATTTATCTGTAAAGTGAGAGTTTTCTCTGCCATATCAGATAGAGGAAGTTCATATTTTTCTAAGGGATATAATCCCTCCTGCTTCAGCACAAAAGCCGATTGCCAGCAGAGATTGGAGGATGCCTTTTCTCCAGGCTGTTTATTCCACTTGCATCCACAATGTGGTTTCCTGCCTTTTTTCTCTAACTCAGCTAGAACAGAGCCCTGACAAGGATAGGGCACTGGATTTGATGTCCCCAATATGCAAATCCTAATTAAACACAAACAAGGATATGCTGCATCAGTTTGCTGGTAAGCTCCCTAGAGATTGATTTATGTAGGGACAGGCACAGCATATAGCGAAGTGGTTCAACAGCATTTTGAGATATTGTCTGGGAAGAAGAGAGCTGGCTGAACTCTCAGATCTGTATCAGCTGGCAGCCACCACCCGTAGCCCATCCCCTTCGAAGTGTCTTTGCTTTGACGGTGCTGAGGCTCTGACCTGGAGCCAACTGCGGATTTTGCAAATGGCCCCTCTATTTCCAAAGTGCTGGGCACAAACCATTCAGTGCAGAAGCCATCACCTTCCGACTTGGCATTTCACACAGTTTGTGCCCCAAATCCTCACGCCTTTCTCCTCTCTGGGGTCCCTCCTGGGGCTCACCCCGAGGCGGTGGACGGGGAACATGATGCTGGGGGAAACACGCCGCAGCTGCTGCAGGTAGAGCTCACGGCAAACCCTTCCCACTGCCCTCTCAAGCAAGCATTTGACAGCGCTTGCTTTTTCCCAGCTGGCATGGGATGAAAGAAACGACTTTGCCAATAATTTTCCAGTTCTATCTAGAGATTCAGTGGTTTTCTTAAAATGCAGGGTGGCTCAGGGTCGCTGGGGAAAGGAAGCTTGTGAACCAAGGACAAAATGTAACAATAACAATGCGAGGCAGCGATGGAATGTAAAATCGTTTCAGTCACTTAATACAAAGTAAACCATGACTAGCTCAGAAGTAATTACTTATTTTTAAACTCTCTTTTTTTAAAGATTTAAGAATTACTTGCTGAGGAAAAGACCAGGTTTGAAGACAGATATCCAAACCAGAGCAAGAGAGCACAAAGATTTTGGGGCTCAACCTAAAAGCTGAAATTAGAGGTGATTTGTGGGAAGATGGCAATTAAACTCCTTTGGTCTCATCCAAGCACCTGCATACAGCAGCACATGCCTGAGAGCCCCTGGCTGCTGAGCCCTCTGCAGCTCCCCGGGGCTGCGTGCGGTTACACCACACTCTTCCCATGGGATTTATTGCCAGGTCAAAGCCTTTGCTTCCTTTCTGACAATTCAAGCCTGTGCTAAAACCCTCATCTGTGACTGCAGGGGGGAATTGCCAGGGCATTTCTGAGAGGAGACTCTCAGGTGCACAAGCAGGAGCTGTGCCAGCAGGTGCAGGGAAGCCATACTGGGGCCAGTATGCCCTGCAGAATGGCACACATGGGCTACATGCGTGAGGAGCGTGAGGAGTGCTCAGCAGGTACACTACCACCTGTGCCTGCAGGGAGCAAGAGGCACATGCACAGAAGGAGCAAATGGCATTAAGTTAATGAGCAGCGATCTATTAAGCAGCGGTGTGACTGCTCCATGAGGTCATCTGTCTCCTCCCAGCTCCTGCAGGTAGCACTCATGAAACGATGCACTCATATAACAGAGTCAAAACTGACTTGTCTCATGCTGAAGGGCTGGAGTAAAGTTGAAGAAGGGAATACCTTGCTTTAAGGCTGTCTTTCCAAGGAATAACTGTGGTCATTTTACCTGCCATACAGCTCAGTGTCAGCCTTGACAGAAAATAGCCGTCCTGATATGAGCAGCCAAGCAGACCGGTGGTGTGTCTATCTGCAACTGGGAAACAAAAATGTAAATTCTGCATTAGCAAAAGGGGAAAAAGGACCATGAGCTTAACAAGAAAATGAATACAAACTGCCCTTGGGCTTACACATCCATCGCAGGATGGAGGGGATGTTGTGACAACAGGAATTGAGCTCATTTTTCTGTACAGTTTACACCTGGGAGCAGCAGGTGTAAATCCTGGGGCCTGATCTTCCCCTGACATGAATCATTGCACTGCCACCACCATGCACCACCCTGTCCCGACCACGCACCGGCAAAGCAGCTGGCCTGGTGTGTGTGCTCAGTATCTGTCCACTGGAGAGAAAAAGGTAGAATAAAAATTAACAATAATAAAGGTAATCCAGGGAAAAAATTAAAACTACTGAAGAGGAGATGCAGAAGTCTCCTGCTCCTGTCCGCATCACCAGCTGTAGCCCCGAACATCTTGTCAAGCTATATTTCATCAAGCTGCACCACTTCTTGCAAATACAAGTAAAATGACAGCCCCGCGGGGATTACCCGCTGCCCAGTTAACAGCAAAAAGATTTTGAAGTATGGAAAGTTAAAAAGAAAAAGATTTCCAGTTTCCTAGTTTAATATCCATGTTCCGATGACCTGAAGCCATCTAAGGCAGCGATAAAAAAGAAGAAAAAAAACATCTATGGCATTTTCTTAAGGGATGAATTATTTTTAGCCTTGGAGATTTAAAGCTCTCTCCAAGTTCCTGAACTTTGAGAACTTTTCTTCACTAAGGAGCTTGAGAGCAAAGCAGGTTCTCTTTTTTCTAACTTTTCAACTGATCTAATTAAAATATGCAAAATCTCTCTTTTTGCATGATGAAGGAATACACCTTTTTACCAGCAAGATAAAAGGCATTTTCCAGAAGAAAATAATTCTAAGAATAATTGCTCCCATCTCTCTTTTTGGGGCTCAGCTATTGTCCTGCTTCAGTTTATGGTAGTGAAATGGGAAATAAACAATCTTGCCCATTTTACTTGTTTTTCTTCTCAAGATTATTGGCTCCAGGCAGTTTTTGTGAGACAAATTTTGTTGTCAATGCACTGCTGGGCCTGATTTTTATTGACACTGGTACCACCACACATGGCCAGAGCTTGGTATAAATGGAAATCTGGTCCTTCATGCTCTAATTTGGTTCTGGTGGCTCCAGAGGAATGACTTCCCAAATGGAATATACATGTAAGTATTTTTTAAATGCAGTTTGGGTTAGTATTGCTTTTCAAAAATGACACAGTGTTTTAATCACCCACATTTATAGGATTTTTTGGGGGGTGTTTTGTATTGCTTTTTGAGTGAAGTTCCCCTCTGCTCAGCATCCCAGCTTCAACAGCTGTTTCTATTGTCTCCTGGGGCGGCATTGTACCCTTTTTATATCTGCGAAAAATCAACTCCTTGCTCTTCCAGGCTGTGGTTACGAGGCCCTGGCTGGGCAGAACCCAGGGCCAGGATCTGTGGTAAAATGCAGGAGAATAAAAATCCTATAGAGAATATACAAAAGGAAATTAATTAAACCAATCAGAAGGGATTGTTAGAGAAGCCCTGATTGATGTTATCACTATACAATGACTTGCTTAATGGTTGCAAATTTTTTTTTTCTTTCTCACTGAAAGTATTTTCTGCCCATAATCTGAACCTAATCTTGGTCACAAAAGGCACTCTCTCCTTGGGCTCGAGGCCATTCCCTGGCAGTAAATTCAGTTCATCCCACTGGAACAGGGACAAATAGGTGTTATTTACAAAGCCAACTGCACCCACTCAGCACACACACGTATGTAGGGTATGGTGAAACCCCTGCAGCAACGCATCGCGTATCCCAGTCCTCGGATTGAAAACCCAGACAAACTCATAAGCATGGGTTGACTGAATCTGAGCAGGAAGAAAATAATTTTGTGTTCTTGGACTGACACAAAATGCGGGCAGAAGTTTTGAATAAATGATTTGTTCTGAATCATTTACTCAGAGCTACTCAAGTACCTTGGAGGACAAGGAGGGCTTCTAAACATTTGCAGTGATAAAATATTGAGTCGATTCGAGTACTGTTTTGCAGATGAAGAAGTGTTCGTCCTGATGCTCTGACCGATTTAGCTTGTGCTTTCCTAGTGTGGCTGCCGGCACACTTTAACGTGCCCCATTAAAGCTGTTGCTGCGTTTCATTTTATAGGTGGGTGCATCTCTATGACAGATAAAGTGGTCCCGGTGCACAGACTGCAGCTGGTAAAGTGCTTTCTTATGAAAAGTGCTAGCGAAGTGCAGTGAGTTCGGAGCATCAGTATGTATTATTCATCTTTTAATAATATCACAGCAAAATTTAGGGGAATATGGCAACAATTTTGATCATTAAAGAGAGCAGGACAAAGGTTTGATGTGTCTATAAGGCCAATTACAAACTCCTCTTGAGCGTCAAGTCTTGATTTCCAATGTACAATGGTAAGAAAGGCTCATTGTAGCAATTGCGGTGCTTACAAAGGAAAAACAATTTCATGCCAGGATTTTGTGCCCATGCCAGAACCACAAGGGGTTAGCGAGGGGGAGCAGAGTAAGAAACTCAAGGAGCTGCAAGGACGGTGGGATCCTCCCCGTAATGGTCTGGCCACGGGCAGTGTCACGGCATGTTGGTGAAGGCAGGATTGGTGTGAACGCTTCTGCTGGAGCTCTGCTCTTCTGGTGTAAGTAAAACAGAAAGGTGGGAAGTGGACCCCATTGTCACCAGTGATGCTTCGGGGAAGTCAGTGGGAAAGGCAGAAAAAGGCCATCGTGCTGACCAGAGGGAAGCTTTCCTGGCCAGGGCAAAGGTAAAAACTGGATTTCACTGTATTCAGTCTGTCAGTAAATGAGTTATGAGTTTCTCTCAGTTATTTAATAAATTTAGACACTCACGTGTCAAAGTGTCTGGGAAACGAAGAGGAGATAAGAACTCAGAGCCCTAAGATGGCTGGAAAGTTCAAGTGGAGAGTTGGTCACTGAGCCAGGCACCACCCCATGGGGTGCCAGCGGGGAATTCGGCTGGATGTGGCTGAGGCAGGATTGTCCCGTGCCAGCAGGGCTCAGGCCGGGGCACCCGAGGCACCAGGCCATGGTCCTTGTCCCCCCAGCGCCTCTCACCACCTGGGAGCAGCCACAACAGAGGGAGGGAAAGCAGGCCCTCAGCTCCCTGCTGCAGGCCCAGCCCGGCCAGGGGACAGGCCAGACTGGGCCCGGAGGGGTGTGAAGGAGATGGGTGTGTGGGGGGGTTTGCTTGAGTGGCGAGTGTGTTTGGGGGGTGTGTGTGTGTGTGCATGTGAGAGTGGGTATGTGTGAGTGGACGTGTGTGGATTTGTGTGGCTGTGGGGGGGTGCAGAAAGGTGGGTGTGTGTGAGGGGTGTGTGTGTGGATGGCGGGGGGGATATCATGAGGAGAATGTGTGGGTGTGTGGGCTTGTGGTTGTGTGGGAGTGAGTGTTGGTAGATGGATGGGGGGAGACTCTGTGTGTGTGTGAGGGGAGTCTATCCGTGTGCATTTGTAGTGTGTGTGGTTTGGTATGTGTGTGGTGTGAGGATGTGTGTGTTTGTGAGGGGAGTCTGTATCCCTGTGTGTTTGTGTGTGAGGGAAAAATGAATGTGTGTGTGAGGTGAGGGTGGGTATGAGTGTGTGAGGAGGGCTGTATCCTCGTCAGTGTGTGAGGGGAGGGTGGAT
>VXAK01010331.1:0-107346 GCA_013399435.1 Arenaria interpres | reverse complement strand
GGAGCGGATTACAAATGAGCGGAGCGGCCCGGCGCCCCGGGACCGCGGGCACCCCGGCATGTAGAGCCTGACGGAGCGGCGCGGAGGTGAGCGGACCCCGGGGCGGGAGAGCTGGGGCGGGGGGAAGCGGACACGCACCTTGCGCGGGCAGCGGCTCCTCGGCAGCGGGAGGTGCTGAGAGCCCTCCCGGTCCCCTCTTGGCGCTGGCCGAACTTGGAGCTGCGGCTGTTAAATACTCCCCTCGCCCCAGGTTCTCAGGCTCCGCGTGGGGCGTCCTTTACACCGTGTGTTGTACCCCCCCTCCCCAGCAGGCACAAGCATCCACCTGCCGCGGCTCGGGGAGGGGGGTCTCCCGCTGACGTTGACAGCGGCGGAGCAGGGCCGGTACCCCCCTCCCCGGGCACCGCCGGGACCCCCAGCCTAAGGGACGGTGCTGAATTTTAGCTGCCCTTGCGCTAAATGACAGTGCGTACCGTATCAGCCACCTGCATCCCTCAGCTGTACCAGTTAAATACAAATGTACGTTGTTACTAATTAGGGCAGCCTTTGACCCGGTTGTGAGTCTTGTCGCCGACCCGCGAGCCCTCAAAATGGGAAAGGTAGCAAGGATGTCGGAGAGGGTGTTCTCTGCTGTGATGCTCACAGCAGAAATTCCTCATTTGCTGTCCACAGACTATCGAGCATCTTGCAGTTTATAGTTTATCAAATTCCGCAGCCCAAAAAAAAAAAAAAAGTCAGAGCTGATTTTCAGGACTCTATAAGTTCATTTGTTTACTACTGAGCCGTGAGTTCAGTGGTCTCTTTGGTATAAAAACATTCTGCTTGTGTGATATTTTTGGTGGCATTGACAACAGATTTGTTAGTCATGGTTATGAATATGGTAATGTGCAAGTCTTCCATTAAATTCTACATGCTGTAGGTAACATGGTTGAACAGTCATGTATGAAGTCTTGCGTTCTCACTGCTGCTGCAAGGGAGCAATGTTGCCTTGAACTTCCAGTCCATTTGATCACTTCCTCTTAACTTTTCCTCTGTAATTATAAAAAATAGTTCGTCTTCCAGCTGGTCAAATGCAAACCCCAAGTTTTGTGGCAGGTGCACCTCCTTGCAAGCAAGGCTTATGCAATGCGGCGCCCTGTGCAGAACGCAAGAGGAGATGGAAGGAAAGGTTTTGGGAAAGAGATTGGTCATGTTGTTACAGTGCCTCTGTGTGTGTGTGCATGTCCCTGTAGGAGAAGAGCTGAGGAGGGCTATTTACCTCTGTTCTGTGGACATCTTGCCTGATCCTGGGCAAGTCTCTCTGTCTTCTTTGGTGATGCTTGCCTTCTCCATAAAATATGGCTTATCCTGTGTTACTCCTCCTCAGGGCTGTGTGAAGCTACTCAGAAGCCCTTGAAAACACTTTTCAGCCAGGGAGGTACTGTGTAAATGCAAATTACTATATTGCTGTTTTTAAAATGCTTTTCAGAAGTTAAAGCACTATCTTTAGGCAGTTTATTGAAACTGTAGCCAAATGTTTTTTCGGACAGCTCTAAGGCAGACTAAAGGAACTATTTGCTTGAGTAATGCTCCCCTGTAAGGAAATCTAGTGTCATTTCTGAAGAAAAGAAAAAAAAAATCACATTTGGGTGTTATCAGGCATGTCAGTCCTTGTTCTGCCCATTAATATTTACCCCCAATTTCTCTGCATGTAATTTGCCAATAACTATCAGCTGATGAAACACTTCCGTCCTAGACCATTTAAGCTGTAAGTGGTGGATAAAGATGTGAAAGGACTTACCCTGACATCAAACTGGCCCACTATAAGCTTGCTGGTCTCTGTGGTGTGGCTTTGCTGTTCTGTTCAGTTGTACTTTTATTCTGAGATACAGCAATGATCAATATGCTATCAGCTAGGAGCAAGTCTTCTTAGACAAGAACTATGTCTCAGGTACTGCTACAGGGCACATTTCTAGCATTAAAACTAAAGGAAAAGGTCCAGGTGCTGGCTTCTTTTCTTTTCTTTTCTTTTCTTTTCTTTTCTTTTCTTTTCTTTTCTTTTCTTTTCTTTTCTTTTCTTTTCTTTTCTTTTCTTTTCTTTTCTTTTCTTTTCTTTTCTTTTCTTTTCTTTTCTAGAAACTAGATGGACAAGGAATTGAATTTGAGACTAACCTCTGATCAGCTTTAATTTATCTTGCAAGTACATAGAACATTAATATAATTCCTTATTTTCATTGCCGAGATTTTGACAGAATTCTTTATATTTTGATGTGCGTTGCTTTCATTCTCTCATATTGAAATCTCATTGGTTTTGTAATATATTTTTTTAAAGGCATTGTTATTTTTCTTAACCACTTCATGCTTCGGTAAAATCTGTGAACAGCTTCTACTTGGAATTGCATTTGAGGTAATGCTAGACACAAAATTATTTTAGTATCTTGCTTTTTGCAAAGATTTATTTTTAGACAACCTTAAAAAAATCTTAGAATGTCAATTCTGAGGTCTTGCCATGTTGTGGATTTGACACAACGAGGTACTCTCATATGAGTTATGAGTCTTGCTAATAATATGATTATGTTGTTTTTTGAGAGATATAGTTCTTGAAAACATACCTCAGAGAAGAAAATTCACAAAAGCTATGTGCAATTATTTTTTTTTCTACAACAGATGGAAGAGCTCGATAATCACCACTTAAGGGGGGCTAAAATTAGTTTGAAACAGAAAAGATTATTCCTGCAAGTACAGTAGTATAATTTGTACAAAATGAGCCAAATCTTACTAGTTGTTACACTGGTGTAAATATAGAGTAATTCTTTTGCCTGGAGTTTTTCCTTCTTTATGAAGTAAAGTAGAACACAGAGGATTATGATGCTGTTGAATTTTGACATGTTCGTAGCAACAGAGTCAGTTCTTGAAACCCAGAATTTAGCCCCCTGTTCTCATGTTCACAACAGCGTAATATTTCACTCACCGAGACTCCAATTCAGAATTTGCTGTAATATGATTGTGGGTAGAGGGTTGCTGAATGACTCAGATGAATGTAGCTCAGAGTAAACAAACATGTAAATCATTTCTGGCTAAAGTGAGAGAAAGGAAAACATGAGAGAGCAGAGAAAAGCCATCCAAAAGGATGAGACATATATAATGATATGATCAGCAGGGATCACCAAATTCAGCAGGATTCAACCATCAAAAACTCAGGACTGGATTTGCCACAGTCTTTTACCTTTGGTAAGGAGAGGAACCTGTACAGAGTGCCTAAATGCAAGTATTACAAGGAAGCATAGTTTTCCAGTTGCTTGGGCTAATAGTCTGGTACAAAAGTGAGCAGGCTCATGTCAAAAGCTGCATTTGGGCACATTTAAATGGCTCACTATGAGAGCTGGGAGCCAGGCGTACTGCCTATCTCAGAAAGGCAGGATGCTGCCAGTGACTGGTAATCTTTACAACGTCCAATTTGGGAAAAAACACAAGCTAGCAAGTGATTCCTGGAAGTCTGTGAGCCCAAAATCCTGTATAGCGATGAGGGGTTAGTATGAGTAACTGCAGAAGGATCCAGACCCAACTTGTGGTTCAGATTGAGAAGTACTAGAGAAACTGTGGCTTTGAAACAACTGTAGGTTTCTTGTTAGCCAGGAAAGTCTCTAGCACAAAATCGGAGCTAGGCAAAGGCTATTTTCTTCTGTTTTTCCTGCCAAGGGTGACAACCAGTAATCACAAATCACTGCCACAGAGCATCTTGCCAGTCAGGTCCTCTTTTGACTGCCCAGGCTCAGTGCAGTTAAAAGGCATAGGCAGATGGAGCTGTCTGTGTGTTGGAGACTGCAGTCACTGGACAGCTGGGGCAGGATTTTTATCCCTTTCAGCTGTCTGAGCTATTACGCTTCAGTGTGTTTTCAGGGTAAGTTAGGTTAAGTTCCCTCTTGGGGAAGCAAGAAATGTGCTGGCATCCAGGGCTGAAATGAGGAGAGCTGAGGCTAGTCCCCTCCTGCTGCACAAGGATCAGTTCCCCAGAGCTCTGCCTGCCCGCTGGCTAACCTGCCTCCTGTTTTGGCCGCTTTTACCATCATGGTAAAGACAGGATGCTGTGTCGTTGTGTGGAGTTGTTCAATGTAAAACCTGTCCTCTTCCTGCTATTTCCTGTCTTGGAAAGCAATGAGGAGTCCTTAGAGTGAAGTGTAGCTGTAGATATGGCATCCTTATGGTGTTTTCTATGAGATGATGGCTGTGAAGGGGAGGAACTAGAGAGACAAGGCATATTTCTCCATGTGTATGAGTAACAGGTAGACCTCAGTCCTCATTTTTCCATTTTTTATTTTCTTCAGAGTGTATCGGGTTTTATATAGTGTTGGTTACTGCGGCCGTGATATGAAACTTGACTAGGGCAGCAGGATAATTTTTGCTTATAGGAATTACATTTGCTTCTGTTGGATTGTTAGACACGTATTATTGTTTATTCTCGGCTCAACTTCTGGATTCAAGCCAGGGAGCTACTTTGTCCTTACTCCCTTCTCCCTCCTCTCGGTCTCTCCCTCTTCATGTGCAGTGAACATGTTCCAGTGAGAACTGAAGCAATTTCCTGGCCCCTCTCATGTGTCCTGCATCCCATTTGCATCCTTAGAGAGGAATCTGGTTCACTGTTTTGGAAAGACTGATTTAAGCACCTGAATAGAGTCAGATAAGTTTCCTATCATGTCTGCTAATTAAATTGTAATTATTATTACCACAAGATGCTGTGGTGGCCAAAAGCATAAGCAGGTTGAAAAAGATGAGATGAGTTAACAATGAACTTGTGAGTGTGGATAAGAAGCACGATGATCTGGATATAGCCTCTGGCTCTCTACACTGTGAATTAATTGCCAGATGCAGGGAGAGTGCAGAAGGAGACAGCCACTGTAAATACAGTGGACACAGACTGCTGCCCATCACCAGAGATAACATCCTGGGACAGAAGGACCACGGGTCTAATCTATTCCTATGTTCTTCCAGCACCAACACACATAGCTTGCGAAAGCAGCAATTTGCTTTCTTCTCAGTCAAATAAAGAAGGAAGAATGGAGCTTATGGAAGAGTGTTTATTGGGCATTTTGGTTCCAGAATGACAACCAGAGTAGAGATTTCAGCCTGCTCTCACAGGTATTAATGGATTAACATAGGAAGCTGCAAGAATTTAATTGTGTGAAGCCTTACTGTCAAAGCAGTGTGAGAGGATGAAGCCATTTGGGGCTCAGGGCTCTGGCTGGGACAAGATGAAATAATGCCACTCTCTCATTCAGTCTTTGTGTCCTTTTCGTTCTTGTTTATGCTGCATTATGAAATGGAGGTGCTTTTACTTAGCCCGGAGCTGCAGTTAATGGAAATATCTGAATTATGTGTATTGGGGTATTTGAAAATTTCCAGGTGGAAATTTCAAGGTTTATAAAACTGCTCTAATGCCCTAAAATTGTTCCTAATGGGGACAAGAGGAATAAAGATTCCTAGAATGTCAGTGCCTTGTCACTGACTCTTTACCCTTTTCTCTTGGGGAGTCAAATTAGATGCAGGGACATGGACAAGGGGCTGTGAAATGGGTCCCCAAGGTACAACTAGGAAGGCTATTTCAAAGAGAAGCATCTGCTTCAAAAGAGGAATTTTTTAACAGTAGAGGAGAGGTTACGTTGGCAAAGGAAGTAAAGCCTGATCTGAGGAAGAGGAAGAGGGCAGGAGACCACAGAGAATGTTCAAACAAAAGATGTGAGGTCCCTTGCAGCATATTTAAGGCTATAGTGAAAATCCTTTACCCAGATATTTCTTTCCTGTATAACATCATCAGGGGATCCTCATTTGGAAAGAATGGACTGTGTCTCTGAAGAGTCCTAAAAGTCTTCCAAAGTTTGCTTTTCCTGCAATACCCTGTGTCTTCAGCAAGAAAACAAAAACTAACCTCCCTCTTGAGAAAGTCGTGAGGGCCATATCTGGAGCTGACTGTGCCCAGTGGTTCCACAGGGGTTGCTGGGTAGAACAGGGCTGCCCAGCCAGAAGCCTTGTTCTCCACCAGCCTCCTTGTTCCTCGGCAGGGACAGCAGCTCCTATGAGGTCCTGACTGACACCCCATGGCCAGTTCCTGCTGTCAGGAGGATGCATAGCAGGAGATAGATATGGCCATGTCACTGTTCCTGACAGACTCCGAGTACCCCTCTGTGCCATAGATAAAAGGGGCACAAGCTGAGCCCAGATCAGGGGTGTGCTCTATAGCTGGGAAAAGGGTTTCAGGCTTCAAGGTCTAAAACAAGTATATGTCTTAAAATACACATCTTTGTTTAAGGCTGGAGCTCTGTGTTTATGGAGTGTTAGGGCAAATGTTCTGACATTCATCTGTGGGTTTCTATTGATCTTGAAATCAAGGCAAGTTTCAAATGATATCTTTCCAGCTCCCCTTACTTCTTCACTATGTACAGGGATTGATGCTGGTGTGCACACTACTAAGATTACACAAAGAGTTGGTGATGGGGGTATGTTATGGTCCCACAAGCACACGCGCCTGCGCGCACACACAAAATGGCTTCACTTCCACATTATCTCCTGCAGTTTTCCCTGCACCCTGTCTGTAACCTAATCAAACAGGCGGAGCAGCTGGTGAGTGGGCGCCTTGCCTGTCAAAGACACGGGTATGAATATCAGCAGTCAACAAGCCATCACATTAGCTATTGGCACAAAATGTAATCAGTGAGGGTAGACACCCCTCCCAAAAATAAACCCATTGCTGTCCACAGAAGCCACATGAACCCCTGGTTGACTGAAATAGTTTGGGAAAAGAAAGAAGTTGAAGAGTGGCTGGGCTGAAAGTAATATATGCAGGATGCTGCAATGGATGAAAGGAAGAGGTATTTTAGAAGTCTTCTAGCTCTTCATGCAAGGGTTTCCATCTGATCTTCAGTCAAAAATAGTTCCTCTGCACTGGCTGTGCATCTATGGAGCGGGTCCGGTAGCACAAATTCTAGCAGACCTTTCTGGGTTGTCTTCTGATTTTGCCAAAGATTTTAATGTACTCATGAATGGAACAAGACAGAAAATGGGGGGCTTCTTCCTAGAAAAGTCTTGTAGATTCCCAAAATATCACTCCAGCCTATAAATATAACAGACACCAAGCCCTGAAAGTTTGTAATTATTTATGCAAAATGGAGCATCTAGAGAAGCCAAGAGCCTGGTACTTAAATTGCTCATCAGAGAGCTGGGGACAGAAAAAGAAAGGCTGGGATTCAAGCCACCAGCGCAAGGGTGGGCTTGGCCCAAAGTGTGTTTGGTCTTGTGTGGAAGAAAGATCAGATTTGTCAGAGCTGTTAGCTCTGTTTGGTCCCAGCACAGGGACATTTTCAGTCCAAGGCTGAGCTCAGTTCTCAGAATTCCCAGTTCTTGTCTAGCTGAAGGGAAATGTGACTCTAATTGGCCTGTCCTCTTTCACCAGTCCTGGGACTGCCCATGGGCTGAATTGCTGGTGAAATTTGAAGGGACCCTCTGGACCTACGAGGTGAGCACAGAAGCAACAGTGGGAAATGGAAAAATTCCCACTGACTTTACTGAGCTTTTGATCTGGGCTTGAAGAGCAATGTTCTTTTTTCAGATGTTCTCACTGTCCTCTGAATGTCTTATTTTCATTATTTTTTAAGGCTCAATAGCTGGTGGCACCAAAACTCAGGGTGAAGTATTTGGGGTGTAATGAAGGAGCAGGGTTGCCACCATGACCTTGCTATGCATGTTTGGATTAATCTTTCTCGCTTATGAAATCAACTGGAAACAAAGCTTCCTCCCCTGTGGCACTGACCTGTTCAGAGCAGGCCAGTTCGGGGCTGTTTTGTGTGTTCTCTTTTTTTGGGATCAGAATCTTTCTTTTTTTTCCTGCTTCTGCATTCAGAGCTTCCCTTCAGTGACCAGAGGTGCGTATGTGGAGCAGGGACACCTGCCTTCACTGGCGTGGCAGGTGACTTGTGAAGGTGACCTCTTCAGAAGCCTCCTTCTGGCCTTCCCAGAATGGGGGCTGACTCAGCCCAGGAGTTTGGGCTTATGTTCAGGCTCAGCCCTCGATCAGCATGGAGTTACACATGGCTGGATAAAAGCTGAATGTGTTGTTTTGCACTGTGACAGGCTGAGGTGAAGGGAACGAAGGAGTTGCTCCAGATAGTGTCACAGAGATGTGATTCCTGCAGTCCTGCTACACAGCCCCTTTCATGGCAATGCTCTTTTAGAATCCTTTAATCTGGTTATTCTGCTTGGCTGAAGTCCTTTAGCTGCCGAACTTGCAGTGCTGAGGCTGTGGTGTCATCAGAGGATCCTGTGCCTGATTGTTCCTACATTTGAACCAGGGCAAGACCTCAAACACCTGTCAAATCCCCACTGCTGTCAGATTATTCATAGCAGCTACACTGTTAGATGGATTTTGTTGTTGTTTATGGATATTTCAGAACCTGATTCAGGTTCTACAAATGGATCTGGTATTCCTGGATGTTTGGCCAAACACGTTTTTGCCAGCAATGACTTGTAAACCAGTCTCTCACTTTCTGTGGTGCCTGTAGGAAAATTTAGGCAGCCACAGGATGTGGCTTGTCTTGATCCCAATACTGATGCTTGAGCCTGAGAGCCTACTCTATTCAAATGCCCTCTGGTAGTACTGGCAAGCTGAGTGCTGTTGCACACATTGAGGCATGGGTTTTCCTCCCTTTTCAAGTGATAACCACGCATGAGTGGGTACACACTGGGGCACACAGCAGTGTGCAATCACAGATCAGTGAGGCCTGGTCCGTAGTGTGTTTGTATGCTGAAGGGTTGAAGCGTTATGAAGAGAATACAGAGTTCAAAATAAATTGAATTAGTCTTTTAGTTCTAGTTCATTTCTGGAAAATCTGAAATGGTATTAATACTGTGCCCATATTGCCGTAGTGGTTTTCATCAGCTTTGCAGATTGAGCCTCTTAACATGGAGTTTGGATACATTAGCAGCAGCATCACCCATTTTACAGACAAGGAAAGAGAAACACAACGGCATACCCATGATCATGCAAGATTGAGGAGTCAAAGCCAGGTATTTTGCTTCCTTGATGCCATGTCACAAAAAGATGCCACTGAGTCCAGTTTGTTAATTCAGAAGCAAAATAACAGTGTGCTACTGATAACGTGGTTACACGAGGAATACTACCATGCTGTGTAGATTTTGTGATAGACGGATTCTTGTTTTAATCATCTTTTATAGTCCCGACATATTAATATGCCTTTGTGAGTACTAACTGGGAAATCAAGTCTTAAAAAATTGAGACTTCAGACAGGGGGGCACAAAGCCCAGCCCACTTCCCACAAAGAGCCCATTAGCAGTGGTTCGGTTGCACACACACACATCGTGTTGCTATGGCCAGCTTAAACTCAATATTGAACATGTCCAGTGCTAAAATGGGACTGGCAGTTGGGAAGGAAGGAACATAAAGTAGGATATTTATGAAATAATTATGAAGCACTCTTAGGTGGAGGATCCAAGCAAGAGAGTTTGTAGAAGAAGCTCCTGTAGAATTTTGTGGATTCCTTGCCTCTGTCTTGCTGGATGATGGGGAATGGAGCAAGCTGTGGGGCAGTGTTTTTTCTCCATGGCATAGGTGTCAATCTTATTGCTGCTAATTTCAGCCCAAAGCAGGGGTAAATGACTGAATTCTAATCTTCAAATATAAAAAGTGAAGAATATGGGCAGGTCTTTGCTTCAGTGGAAGTAAAGCCTTCTATAGAAAAGATAGTTTATAAATATCATGGATAACTGATGCTATTCAAAAGTACTGGTTTGTTTCCAAATTAACCAACATGTAAGTAGACTTACTCTTTTCTCATTTAAATTCATTCTTTTTTAATCTTGGTTTGGATCCAGAGGCCTGATCTACTGTTTTTTATCCAACACTCCTGTTGAATCCATATGGATCAATTATCATTATCCAGAGCATCAGGTTGGTCCTAAAGAGAACCTTTCACACCTGAAAAATGAATCATGGAAATAGTCTCCTCAGATCACAGA
Organism: Arenaria interpres; assembly: GCA_013399435.1. NCBI lineage: Eukaryota > Metazoa > Chordata > Aves > Charadriiformes > Scolopacidae > Arenaria > Arenaria interpres. The sequence continues at coordinate 97,344 of VXAK01010331.1, read as the reverse complement.
ATTTTTCTAGCCTAGATGGACCACTTCTGTGCAGTGGGGATACTGGAGAGACAGAGGGGTGTTTGAACACTGAAAGGTTTTTTTAGTTTGACCTTCTCCATTTTCATAGGTGTTTGGAGAATGACTGTACTTTGCACAAGTGCCCAACTCCATGGGAACTGATGAATACTACAAAGAAATGGACTATTCCTGGAGGAAACCCAGTCATCTGTTTGCATTACACCAGCCTCGTATGTGTTTGTAGCACTGCTGACAGTGTCTTTCATGTCTAGGCAGCTGGGGAGACCTTAGGAGGGGGAAAAAACATAGATTTAGCCCATGGGAGATATTAGAACCCAACTGCATGTGATCATTTCAATAAAGAACCCTATTTTTATTTGTTACTGCCCAAGAACATACCATGACCTGAACATCTTCTTTACCCTCCTGGGTAATGTCAATACAGTCTTTGCACCTTCCAATGTTTCCTGTTAATAAACACCTTGTTTCTGCATGCAGATATACAAGGTGCCAGGAGATGGTCCTGCAAATTTGTGCTTTATTTGGTCCTAAAGCTCCCCAGCAGCACACATCCAAGCCCAGCAAAGCACTGGTGACATATGGCTAGAGCCATACTCCTAAACTGGCACTTTTTCTCTTCTCTTGCCTCGTTTTGGGGTGCTGAGTAGGGAAGATGAGCCCAAAAGTGAGAGTGACAACAGACTAACTCAAAACGTAGCAGGCTTTGGAGCTGAGAACTGAAGAAGTTCAATACCAGCATGTGATAGACTACATCGGTCGTACATGAAACGAGAAGCAAAGCATGGAGATACTTTGATGTGCTACCAAAGCCTTGCAATACCTTCCCTGCTGAGTTAGAGGAGAGTTTTAATTCGGTGAGTCTAGTCAGTGGCATCAGCCCAGTGTAACAAAGCAGGGAGAAGTCCAGAACAGTGGCTTCTCTTCTCAGTTTTACCCAGGCAATTAGGAATTATGTCACTGAAGTCAGCAAGACAAGTATATCTGCATAAGCAGAATGAAATTCAGAGTGAGTAAGATGCATTTGAGAGGGGGGGGCTCTGCTTTGGCTCTGCTTTGGCTGAAGTAATGTGAAGGAAGAGCATAGTAAATTAATAACTAGCACCAGAAAGGAAAATAGAAAAGGAAGTTAAGAGAAAGGAGAGCTCTAAGTATTTTCTTGCACTAAGATGACATATAAATATGTACAGACTTAATTAGGAGAAGGTTACTTGGAATCTCAAAGCCAGCTATCAGCTTCTCACTTTCTCACAATATTTTGTTACAGCCTACTATAAAAAAGGCATTTAATTAAAACAGATTTATTCATCCAATCATGCAGGCATTACAACGAGACACTTTTTCCAGGACTTGGGTCTTTTTGTTCAAGTTAATGGAAAGTAATCATATAATGGAAAAGGTTTCTCCTATGTTAATAGGCATTATTCATCCCATGTACCATAGCATTGTTTTGTTCTGTTGTCTTTGCCCTGAGCCTAGCAGACTGCAAACACTCTATGAGATTTTCTCCTGCATTTTATGTGTGTAAAGGGAGGATTTTCCCAGAAACGTTTTCAGTTGCAATGCTGTAGTTGCTTATATTGCTTACTTAGACTTCTCTGTGTGCCCTAAGGATTTGCAGTCCTATGCTAATGTAATGCATAAAGTAGAGTCACCTTGACTTCACATTTATCAGCTTATGCAAGTGCTAACCTTTTACTGCACTGCAACAGAAATGTCATTCCCGTTCAGCCTCGAGATGACAAACAAACAGCTTCATTGTCAATAACAGATTTAGGAGACTGGCTGGATCAGTGGCCGATGCGCGGTGGTTTTGGGAGTGTAGTTCTTGTCAAACACTACACAAATCAGAGTGGGCAATCTTGGGGTTTTTTCCCCCGGGGAGGGGTGGTGTTTATTTGTTTGTTTGTTTGCTTGCTTGAATGGTTTCACCTTTTTCAGGCTTTAAGGAAGGCATGCTGGAGGTATCCTGAACATTTCTTACCAGCTTTCCACTTACTATCTGCAGCATTATCTGGTGCAGTGTTTGCACTCATTTTGGGGCAGCTCAAACTGTAGGATCCTTGGCATGACTGCAGTATCCCTAGAGCTATCACTGCCCCTCATTTTCTTTTATAGAAAGTTGAAGTCCAGAATGAAATTTGGGAAACATATGGGTATCGTTTGACTTTTTCAACCTGAAATGTCAGCCAAGTAACATTTCTGGAACTGGTATAGCCAGACACCAAGCGAAAGTCACTGTATAACAGCCTGGACTGTCCTGCTCAGGATTTACAAGAAGACTCAGTAGCTCACCTGAAATATAAGGGAATTCTTGGAGGAGTCCAGCTTCTGTCACCCAGTGTCACTAACTGAGTGGGACACTGTTTGCTTTACCTGACCAAGCACATTGAGCACTGCTGTCATTAAAAGCACCACAGAAAAATCAAAGCACAAATAAAGGGAAACTGGGCAATAATCCTTACCAAAAAAAATTAAATCTATTTCAAGGGCCAGAATATACCCTTAGAAAAACACTTTGATTTTGCCAAGGAAAATAAGTCATCCATGACTGAGCGAGGGTGGACTGTTCTGTGGTACCTCAGTGATGAAAGAAAATCCAAAGTTCTAGGAGGAAAAAGAAAGACTTGCGGTAGAAAAGCATCTGCAATTTGGGATTGCTCCAAATTGCATACTCCTAATAAATGCCACTTGGAGCCTCAAGGCCTGGCCCTGGGGAAAGGTGCATGGACTGTAGTTTTTACCTTCCCATTGCAAGAGTGTGTGGACAGGAAGCAAGCAGACTTCATGGGGCCAAAGAGAAGAACACAGACACAGCTAGCACAGGGTGTGTTGCACAACAGCGTGCCAGGGTCAGTTGGGTCAGCAGCAAGAAGTACCTTTAATTAAACTAAGGTAGAGCTTGGAGCAAAAGCCGGGCAGAGGGAAGAGATGTAGTCACCATGCTAATATAGGTAGAGCTGAGGGCTTACAGCCCTCTTCCTCTTCATCATTCATCCTCCCAATGGAAATACAGAGGCAACCAGTAGGAAGAAAAACAATCTGTGTGTTTGAGAAACTAATTTCTAACAAACACAAAAGACGTCTTCACTGACAGTAAAATCCAGCTAAAAAAGAGGATGTAAGGGCTCCTCAGCGTGCTGGAGGGTACACGAAAGTGGGTGCTGAATCTAGCTTCCCACTTGAAAGCTGTGCTATGCAAAGGTATTTGATGGGCAGGGGCTGAAAATCTCAGAGAAACAGGGACTGAAGAAGCTGAGGAAAGATAGCCAGGCTACAAGTACTGTAACATTAAACAAAAAGATACTCTGGTCCATCATGGTGCTTCAGAACACAGGGCCTAGGAAACGTAACCTCAGTATGTTGAAAAGAATTTGGCCTTAGTTCATCAGTGTAAATAATTCATTGTTTTATTTATTTTTTCATGTCTATGCTAGCTGGAACTAGCTACTAAATGCAAAATTATTCTTTTATTATAGTTACAGAAAGGGACCTGAAAAATGAGAAGGTCTTGCAAAAATTGTGGACCTGAATACTTCCGGTGAAGCCAAACTAAGTTCTCTATGTATGTAATTCAGCTAGTAGAGCTGCAGGGTTATTTTAAAGAGCCAAAGAATTAATTTTAGATTTGTGACAATGTACCCCCAAGCAAAATCAGGCTCAGGATTTTAATCAATCATGCAGTCCATCTAGGAACAGCTTAGAATTTGAGGAAAGTCCAAATTTTTCACTGCAGTGATGCATGTAACATATCATGTCTTCCATGGATACTCTTTTTGCAGTCATTTTTGCTATTCTGTTATGAAAACTTGATTGCGGGTAATAAAATTTAATGGACAGTGTTCAAGAATGCTAACAGCTAATTAGATGAACAAAAAATGTGTAAAATAGGATTGTTACTAACTGTAGAGCTTGAAATTATAGAACTGTACATGGTCATTATGCCCATGCCCGTTGAAAGTATAAGTAAAAAAGAATCCCCAGGTCTTCATTTAATAGCTTTGCCAGTTGTTTGTTATACAGGCTGGGTTTAGCTTTTTGGATCTGCTGTTTAATCAGACACTTTATCTGCTTTATGTGTCTGGAAAGAACAGTGCTGACAGTATCTTGAAAATGAGAGCTGTGCAGCAAGAGAAAATTATCAAAGCTGGGAGGAAGGCAAAAAATGAATTCTAGAAACAGAATACATTCCTGTTACAGCAACGGAGACCAGGGCCTCTTGGTGTCCTTACTTATAGCCGCCAGTGATGCCATATACTCTAAAACCAAATGAGAGAGGCAAAGAGAGGCGCCGATCTGAAAAACTACTTGCCCAAAGGTACACCAGAAAGGCAGTGGAAAAATCCCTAGTTTGCCATGTCACTGGGATGTGGCTGTCAGATACATCAAGTGCTGCTGTTAACACTCCCAACTAAGATGCTGATTTCTTTTCAATGCCAGAGAAGCTCTCAGGTACCTGAAGGATTTTACCTACACTTTATTTTGCCACATTTCATGGAGTATACTTTATAACAGACAGACACAATAATGGTGGGAGCCACCAGACCCTTCACATAACTGACATGAGAAGCCAAAGTCAGAATAGAGATGGGGACTAGTCTCATTTCCCACACATTATTTCTACTTGTTTTGCTGTAGACCTGATGACCTGTGAGAAACTTGGCTGACGTGGTTATTCTGTTTCTGCAGTCATCCCAGAGGTTGTCCCCAGCCCTCCTGACAGCTTTGAAAGTTTGCGGAAAGCTAAGTCTCAGGTAGCTAGACAGTGGGGATCTTAGCTTGATACTCATTTCTGCAGTCAATACCAAAAGACCTGCACCTCTGAAAATAACTCTCAGAAGGGAAGATTATATTTTCAACACTGTGTTCACAGTAGGAGGTAGTTCAGAGTCCAGGACTGGGGTCAGACCAAGTAAGCAAAAGGTGGAAGTGCCTCTCCAGTCTCTTCTCATTAAAGTAACATATGTGAGTTGAAACGGTGTCTGAGTGACATCTGATGTATGCAGTGGTCCCACCAGCAGTTTGCGTAGTTATTTAAATTCTCTGTGTGTTTCAATGAACACCTTGAGCATAGCTCCATTTCTGTTCACTTCTTGTACAAATTTTGTTCTTTCAGTCCCTTTTAGGTGGGGCAAAATAGGTGAGAGTGTCTTCAAACCACCCAAGCATGGAGGTAGGAGGGATAAATAATGTGCACCAGTAACTTTCCATCTCCTCTCCTGTATAAGAGCTGGAATTGCAATCAGTACTGATACCTTGATGATCATGCCCCAGAATTAACCCCTCACTGAGATGGATGGGACTGTTCAAACCTCTCTGGGCCTTCTGTTCCTTTCCCAGGCTCTCTGCTAACTCCTGTAGCTGAATAAGCATCAGATACCCAAATTTTCAGAATTTCTTCACAGCCATCTATGATGGAAGCATTCGGATAAGAAATCAAGAGAGAAAAAAAAGCAAGAGGAAGCCAAAAGAAAATGAGGATTTGCAAGAATAGTGCCTGTCAGAAGAGACTAGCAGTGCATCATCACCGTACATCTGCTGCTCCAGTGCCTTGTTCTTGTGAAAACATTAGTATGGAAAACAGCTGTGCTAAACTGAGGCCTTTCTCCTCTACAGTCTTCCACATGTAGTTCAGCCATCAGTCAGTGGTTAAGGTGTGACCCTGGAGTGGAATGAGGTCCTTTGTTGGCCCTGGGTTTCCTGTCAAAAGTTGGTAGCGTCTCCTAATTTTCTCTACTTAGAAAATGGGGGTGATGATAATTTCTATTTTGCAAGGACCCCTAACCAGACGTGCTAGTAAGAAAGGATTTGCTGGAGGGCCCTTAGGCCCAGGGCTTTAAAGAAAAAGGAAAGAAATTTGAAAATAGTGGCTGTCTGGTAATATACACACTGTTTGCATTTTTGTCTATAGCCACAGTTGTGACTGTGCTTAAATAAAGTTGTCTAGCGTGTAACATATTTTCTCAGCTGATTTTAAGCTCTGGATGGCAGTAATAGAGGTGTCTTGCAGTAGAGAAGCTTCACCAGGCCCTGGCTGTAAGTAGGCATGTACAGAAATGCATTTCTCCTCTGCCAAAAGTGGTGTTAAATTGGTGGCTGTTTTATCTGATTGAGTCAAAGGGATCCTCTCACGCTACGTGTGAACAAGGGTGTATGATATCTGGCTGGCATGATTTAATGGACTTACAAAACTGTCTTCATGGAGAATACCCAGTGATGTTTCTGCACTAGGTTGACCGAGTGACAACACCTTTTTAGTTTTATAAATAGCGGAGCAGGCAATCCTTAAAGTGTGCGGCCGTGAGTCAGTGTACAAAATGCCACCGTTGTGCTGACCTGCCTGATACCAGAGCAAGGCACAAACACATCCCTTGCTACACCTTGCTAGTTTTTTTTCCAGCCAGGATAGGGCTTACAGAGTAGGTGGCGCCATGGCCTGCAGAGAAGGTCTGGCATGCCCAACTCAAGCAGCCAAGTCCATGGGCTCCAAAGCCCCGTTTCTCCCCTCTCTGTCCCATACCTCAGATCTGCAAACTTTGGCTTAAAGTTAATGAGATTTTTAAACCTACAGAATTTGGGACACTTTCTGTCTGGTTTCTACATCAATGAAGTTCATTCAGTGACTCACACTCTTTACTTCACACCCTAGAGGCTAGAAACTTTTTCTTTTTTTTTTCCAGAACACATTCTCATGTAATTATTGAACTCCCAAAGCTCAGGGCTGAAAATAAACCCCAGCAAATGTGGCTAGACTCCCAAGGAAGTGACAAGCATGGCACGACTATAATATAGTGTAGTCTACTTGTGCAGACTGGGAACAGTTATGGGTTATGGAGAGCACACAACCCTGGGGAAGACAGCTCTCCTGGGGTGAAACAACTCCTTGATACGCTGCTAAGAGTAATACTGCTTGCCTGGCCTTCTCGAGGCCTGCTCAGCCCTGACTGCGGGATGTGGTTTGTCCTCAATCTCAACCTTAATGCCAAAACACCTCCTTTCAGAGTGACTTTACAGATAGTGCATTGCTGCTCTATTGGCAGAGATCAGTATCTTGTAAGCCATCTGTACTGTAAGAAACAATGCTATCTTGTCAGGGAGATGGTGAGAACGATATCCTACATGTTGTATATCTATGATTTAGCAGCTCTGCATAGACATCCAGGAAAGACAGACGCATAAAAAGCACAGCTAAAGGTGCAGCAGGAATGCACATATAGGAAGAAACCCCAAGAATCCAGGAATAAAGACATTCTGCAGGTAGATGCTGTTTGGATAAATTAAGTGATTAGTCACTTTTCTTCTTTGCAGGTTCAGTGCTCACTATTCCTTTCATGTGCAGTAAATCACAATTTTGATGCATGCCTACCATGATCTGACCTACATTTTATGTAGAAGCCATGAAAACATAAACCAATTCTGCGAATCAATGTTCAGCGAAAACGGAAGAATGGTGCATTGAAATTGTAGGTGCAAGGGGAGGAGAGGCCACAGCTACTGCCTTTTAAGGACCACACATTGTCTCATGAGTCATTCTTTCGCCAGAAGTGTAAGTCTCCTGCCTGGCAGAGATATGTGAGAGATGCCCAACGGAGGGGAGGGGGACAGAGGTCTGTAGCATCCCAGTAATTCCCAGCAGGTTCCAGACACCATTTACAAGGACTATCTGGAAGAGAGCAGAAGTAAAGAGCCTTCACAGAGCCTTGAAGGGGAGAAGAGATCACTATCAAGAGAGTCAAAAATAACTAGTAAAAACAGCTGTGGTAATTACCACTTTCGGGGTGATTTTCATTAACCTGCAAGATCTTCCTCTCACCAGAGACCAGACAGAAAAGGGGAAAGTGAAGCTGTGTCAGAAGAGACCTGAGAGGGAGGAGGAGGAAGGATAAAAGAGAGGACAAGGCACCCACTCAAGAGAGCCTGGTAGAGAAAAGTAATGCCCTGGACTGGTCTGTGAATGCAACAGTGAAGACAAACCCAGGGACAAAGTATTTGTTAACTGTTTTCTTTTTAAAGTTTGCAAAACATTAATATTTTAAATAGTTTATTCTTCATTATCATAATTAAGAATACACAAGTCTAAACTCACTGAAAACAGAATTAACAAATTAGCAGGTGCAGGGATTTGGAAGCAAGAGGTTTGGGAAAACAGAGCTTGCAAATGTCGGCATTAAGTAGAGCAGTGAAATTGTGCCAAGCCTTATTTATGGATTTGTGCATTTCCTTTGCATAGGCCCACTCCTGCAGCCAGAGGAATGCAGCTCAATTTAAACATGAACCCCCTGCAGTTACACTGTAGCTGAGCCTAAAACCCAGAGCATACAAAATAAATCTCTTCTGAAGAAAAACTGACGAGCCTCACCTCAGATGTCTCTTGAAAGCCGAGACATCTTGAATGAACACTTAACTGAACAGGGAAGTAAACCGCAAAATTAAATGCGAAAGAAAAGGGGAGAAACTTTCAGAATAGTATCTCGAAGAAAGAAAATATAAAAATAAAAAAAGATGGCAGTGACATTGAGTCAGGCTGCAGACAGGAACTTAGGAAGGAATGAAAAAACATCCTATGCCCATGTGAGAAGTTCCCCTTAGGAAGGCCAAGGGACCGATCTCCAAGATAATGTCACGTAGATTTTTCAGCATCTGACAGGGTAACCCTGTGGAATATTTAAAATAGGCTGTTTCCCTAGCAAGGTGGGACATTTCCATTTTTTATCATCACTTCATGTGCAGCCTTTCCTGGTGCAGAACTATTGCCCTTGCCATGGCATGGGCCCCGGAAGGGCGAGTCACTGCCCTGAGATTGGAAAAGGGTGCCAGAAGGCTTCCGCTGCTAGACCATGGGACACAACTCTGCAAACTAGACTTGAGCCCAAGGAAGACAGACTGCGGTATTCCTGTTAACCACAGTGGCTGCCCATAAGGTGAGGAGCAGATGTGGGCAGAGGCAAAGCTCGCCCTTGGCTCTCTCTATAGAGAAGGCAACAATAGGGCAGGGAAAGAGCATTTCACGTGCCTATAAAGGGGATCGGTGACTCATCTCCCCTGGAGACATTCTGACTCCAGATTGCTCTGGCATTGAGCATCTCTCGGTAGACACTAAGGGATCTGTTACAAATATTAAGCTATACTTATATATATGTGTATGGGTATTTCTGGGCAATTCTGACCAATGATCACTTGCTGTCATGAAAGGATGAATCAAGTCACTTCGCTTCTGTTTGCTGCAGATTTCCCATCCGTATGACGAGAGGATGAATGCTGTCTGTCCTTTAAAATATACTTGTAGATCTATGGCTGAAAAGCCATGTAAGAGATGGTGTTATTATTGTTGGTAGCCAAAGGGCACGATGTAAGTATGCAAAGATTAAGAAATAACATGGTTACTCCTACACATCTGTGACCCAAATCTCCAGCTTTGTAAGAATGATCTGGTGGTTGAATAGCCAAGTTTTATACTGGAAATATTATTCAGGAACCTTATTAGGGCATTAATAGAAGCAAATATCTGTGTCCTATGCATTTCTTTACTAACAAGCAGTATAATAACGGTGTTACTCCTCTTCCATGCTGTTTTATGGCTGTGCAGCATTTTTTTGTGTCTTGAAGATTCACATACTTAATTCTTTTGAGAACAACATTTTTCCATTTTAAATGAATGTGTTTTTATCTCCTCCAGCCTTTCTGTGGGTCTTAAAAAACTGTCCACTTTGCAGTTCGAGGCTCTTTCCTGAGCTATCTTAATGAACTAGGATTTGGCTTTGCTTCTTTATTTTATCTGCAGACTATTCTGTTTATTATCCTTGTCAGGGGAAGCTCCCTCCCACTTTCTTTCTATGAAGATTTCTCTTTTCGTTTTTCTGTACGGCATTTCCACCTCCCCATAAAATACCCCGCTTTACTGCACAGCCGAGGCAGTCATTTTGTCAAGAGACTGTCTCAACAGAAGTGGCAGTGAAGGATGCTAGGACCAGCCCTGCCTTTTGCAAAACCACGACTGAGACAAACTGCAACCGCACTGCCATTGCAATCTGTAATGCTTAGTCTCCATCATTTTAAAATGGTACATTTAGCAAGACCTTTTTCTTGTAGAAATGTGTTTCCTTCTCAGCCCTACAACTATCCAGGTGGCTCAGACTACAGGATTTGCTGGTGAGGTGCACCTGAACCAGCCAGGGTGCAACGTGGTGGGAAAGCTGTAGCTGCAGGAGAGGGGACTGTGCCCTGCATTGGCTGGTTCTAGTGAAGGAGAGATAATCCCCCTATGTCAAGTTGTGCTGCATTCAAATCAGTCACCTGCTGACTAGTCTAAGTGCTTCAAAAATTTGGATTTTTCAGAATTGTATTCCTCTGCGTGGAAGCCCCTAAGAAATCTTTCTTTCTCCTGTGAAGGTTTTGGAAAGGAGAGATGTCTGAAAGCTTTTTCCCTTTCCACAGAGCACAGGCACACGAGCATCACTGCCAGGCAGTAGCACCCTCACGGGAGCAGGACAGCTGCTCCTTGCCCATCGGGAGCTCTCTTTTTGGTCCCATTTGTGCAAATGACTGTGATCATGACAGCGAGTGGTGTGCTCGCTGCCCTTGGGACACAGATTCCTTGTGTTCCTGTCCCCAGTGTTCTGTAACTGCAGGGAATTTGGCTTGTAATCCTTCCATATTTACCATACTTTGGAAACGAACTCAGGGAAGCAGTATTCATGGGTCTTAGCCTTTTTCATCTCCAAAAGGTGCTGTGGGTGAATGTTGTCTAACACAGCCTTTCTGTACAATTGGGAAACATTTCTGTGAGAACTGAATACATGATTTTCCCTCTTCCTTCCAAGAACCCCTGGTTTGGTTTGAATGTCAAAATTAAGAACAAAACTAAAATGAGAGCTAGAGTTAGTAGTGCACAGTAACCCCGGGGACTGTCAGCGTAGGGGGCTGCACGTGATGGCTGCTGCAGCTGCTGCGTCTTGACTGTATTTTTACATGGGTACCAATGAAAATAGCAGAGCTTGTTCAGAAATGATAACTGATAACCACTAATAAATCCCCTCGTTATTGAGATGAGAAACAGAGCCTAAACAACTGTCACTGCTGGTTGTTTATAGCTTGCTGCGACTGCCCTTTCCTCATCCCGGCAACTGTGTGTGCCACAATCTTGCATTTTCCTTGTGCGACTGGGTGGTTTACTCACACTGTCAGCCAGGCTGAGGCAGGTCTAACAGCCCATACTGCCATCAGCTCTCCGAGAGACGATGTTCACAGATTATCGTGTTGATTGAAGAAACGATTACAATGCTCACTGAGCGAGAGTGGGAATAGGCGGAAAAAACCCTCTTCTTCAATAGCTACAGCAGCTAGAGATTACAAGCAGCAGGCGCAGAAACAGTGGACGTAGAGCACAGAGATGATAATGATGCCGTGCCACATTAGTGCTGCATTAGCAGATAAGACAACAGGGCGGCTTGCTTGACAGTATTTCTCAGTTCAGTTGACATCTCTTTTTTGTTATTAGGTGGTGGAAAATGAATAGATAGCCCATCTCAGAAGAGTAGGGGACAGAGCAATGACATCAGGCGGACAAAATAAGCTTTCTATTCTGACTGTGTTTGCAAAGATACATACTGTGAATATATTCTAGGGCTTTCTTTTTTTTAAGCTACTCACAATGGTTTGTTTTTATTCACACCTGTGTGATGGCTGTGTGGAAAGAAGTGGAAGAATTACAAACTGTAAATAGTTAATTGTAATAGTAGCTAAAAGCATGTGCTGCAGCCATTTCATCATGAGGAAGTAATTTTAGTAGTCCAGACTGATTTTTGTTGAGGTAATACTCAAATATTCCAGGAATGGGTCAATACTCCCTCCCCTCCGTCTGCCTCCCAAACAGGGGCTTTGCAATTGGCTCTACACCAAAGATTTTTTCTGTCATCCTTTCCCTTAAGACATGCTGCAAGCTGTGTGTTACTTTCAGGACAGATGAAACCAAATCTGGGCTACCTACACCCTGCAAACATCACACTGACAGCTGGAGGTAGACAAGGATCTTGCTTGTCCTGAACCCCAGGTTGGCTATTGGCCTGTGTTCTGCATGGCTGCTTGGCTGTGTGCAAATCACTATGGCAAAGAGTAGATGTCCTGATTATTATTGTCCAGAGACCAGAGAAAGCACTCTGAAGTCAAGCATATTAGCAACTTTCCTGGAATGCAAACACTATACATGTGTGCACAGAATGAATTTACTGTTTGATAAATTCAGGAAAGGTTGGTATTAGCTTTTGCTGTTGTTTCCCTAGGAAGGGTACTGCTTGGTGTTTGAATTAACTTGCAGATTATAAGGCCGAGCAGCCTCACACCAACTTGCTCACAGGCTGTCATTGATTCTGGTTTAAGCCCATATGTCTAGGTCTTATCCAGATTAATATGAAATGCTGCAACTTCTTCTGTGCAACTAGACTGAAGCTAATGAAGCTGATGAAGGTTGTAACACAAACTAGGGGTTTCCTAATACTGTTTCCTTGGTGACTTTCACCCTTAAATGACGCCAGTGCATCCTGTTCAGGGAAGAGGCCTTAAGAGTCATGTGCAGTGGAGGAGTAGGTAACAGAAATATGCTGAGCTGAGCCAGGCGAGTACAAATCTTTTTCCTCCATGGCAATCCAGAGTCTCCCAGAGAAGTGTTTTCCCATGCACTCTTAAAACTCAGGGCATTACTCATTTGGAATAATTAAGCAGCCTGCCCACAAAATATAGTGACTGCCTATCTACTGAAATGTTATTACACTGTGTATTTTAAAATAAAGCTAAAATGCACTAAAATACATATTTGAGAAGTTTCCCATTGAGGAAAAACTAGCTTATTTGACTCACAGATGTACAAAACTTAAATATCTGGACAACACCTTTTTGAAATACAGTTCTGCTGAAGAGAATGTCAGACTCAATAGGTGGAGATGGAGGACAGAGAACTATTGAAGGGCGAAAGAGAGAAGAATATCTTTTCTGGGTTGCTACAGGTGATCACTGCTAGTAGCGAATCAGTGGTAGCCCACCTCTGCAGCTCCACAGAAAAAAGCCTTTAGAGAACATCCTGGTCCTGTGAAGCAATGATTTGTCCCTGTCCCCAGCATTATGAAGGACTCAAGTGCTGAAGCAGTAGGTTCAACAGAGAAACCTAGCAAGAACAGAACCAAATTGATAGTTGGCTTGAAGAAGAAAGCAAGGAGTATTGAACACCTCATCTCTTTAAATGGTTAGGCTTTTGATGTGAGTTCTTTATGGCCAGGTCAATCCCAATGTGAAGAAGGGCTTGTGTGCTGGCAAACTTGTCAGTTTTGTTTCCAGCTACAGCAGTTACATCTAACAAGTGCAAAAGTCTTTTTCTGCAATTTTTTCTTACGTAGATCTGCAGACGAGTATAGTGATAATGGAACTTGCCATCTCTCCAAAATTTAATTTTCCTTTTCCATCCTGAATACCAACCTTGGCTACCAGCTAGCTGACTTGGATTCTGCAGAGTTATGGCAAGGTGGAGCCTTACATCTACAAACCTCCTGTGAAACCCATGGGATGTTTCAGGCCTGTAGAGCTCAGTCTGACACCAAGGCCAGTTTCATTCTGTTATTCTTTCTAGGTTCTTCTGCTGTAGTCATTACTAGAACATGGGAGAGCCCTTCAGCTCAACATGATTCACATCTGTTACATGGTGGCTTTTAGGCTCTTCCCATGGGTTTAAGCATATGTGGTGGAGTGTCATGATTTGTTATTTTCCTTTGAAATATGTATGTAGCTGTGCTCCTCTGCTTGAGAAGGCAAGGTCAAACCAAGTGCTTTGCACATGGAATGGAAAGTGGTAAGTTTTGCAATGTTCCTTACTTCCCATGCAAGTTTGTGCTATAGAGTCATACTGGCTCTCAGTAAGGCTGTGTCCAGCAGAGAGAGCTTATTCATCTCATAGAAAATTTAGCTGAGCCAAGATTTCCGTCCTCCAGCAGTAGGTGGCCTTGCAGATGTCCTGGGCTGACATGATTGAGCACCCTAAAGCCAAAAGAAGGAGAACTGAGTTTGATTCCTCAGTTTTAGTTAGGACCACTGATTGCCCAGAGAGGGACAGGTACTTTCTTAAGCGCAACAGTGTCTCAAAGCGTACTACATACGCTTTATCTTTTGTAATGATATATTTATATATACATATATATTTTTATATCTATATACACACACCCATATGTGGTTGGTCATGACTCATAGATTGATTATGCAGCGGAAGAGAATTATACCAAAGAGTTGGCCTTTCCAAATCAAACATATATATCTTTGATAATTGTCACCCTCTCCAGAAAGTTAAGAATTGCAGCTGGGACTTGAGTCAAATTATGACATTTGAGTTACTGGCAAAGAATTTTCTTTTGGCTTCTGTAAATTTATAATTTGAAGTTAGAGGTTGTCTTCTTTTACAAACGCTTCTTAGATTAGAAGGTTACATGCAGTACCTCAGTGACTATATGTATTCTTAACTATGCCTGAAGTGATGATGAGTGAAAAACGTTCTAAGAAGAATTTTTCTCAGCATCTTCTAAGGACATATCCTCCAATGTGAATCATGAATGACTGCGGCTTTGCATTTTTATCACATACTCTATTAGTGCTCTCCCTTTTGCTCATCTTGGGCAATGAAACCAGATTACTCATCTCCAATTTTATTAGCTGTCGGTTTCTCATTTTTGTGTTGTACTGCAACCCTGCAAATTTTGGAAAGCACTTATTCCAGGGGAATGATATGTCTTGTATAACTTATGAGCTGACTATAAACTTTCTGGATCATGGGACCTTTGCTAAAGCGAATTTACACAGCCACATACGCCAAAAGTTCATTGCAATTTTATAATTTTAAAATACTTCTGAGGTTGTACATTTATTCAGTAGTAGCTCTTTTTGCATTTAAAAGCATCAGGAAAAAAATCTGCTTCTGACCAAAACAATGGTGAATGTGATGCAGAGACATCATGAGAAGCAGTGAGACTTAGAGTTGCAGTCTGGTTCCCACTGAACTCCATGGAAAAAGCAATTTTCTGGAACAAGAGGGTATCGTTGCAGAAGAAAAGGAATTGCAGAACGTTACAAAGTCAGTTTTATTTCCTCAAACTGTGGGAGGTATAAGCTCAGTCAGGCATTGTTAGTAAATAAGATCTAGAGCACTTAAAAGAAGGATCCAATCACAAATTCAATTGGTCCATTAACTACATGTAATATTATTTACCTAACTGGCCCTTCTGGACTATTTCATAACTCAGGTTTAAAGCCTTTTTAAAAAAGATCAATATTACTGACTGCACAGCCTCTGAGCATGATGAAAGAGTCAGGCCATTTTAGCAGTTATGGTCCATGATTTCCAGACCCGAAGTCCAGATTAGAAATGCAAAATGAGGAAAATACTCTCCCTGAAATACTAAAAAGAAAAAATAGCCTTGAAGAGAAGGATGGAAGGAAGCAGTGAAGTAAGATGTGTTGCAAGAGATCAGTTCTTTTACTGGGCTGATACAACTAGAAAATACAGGCAGGTTTTCCAGCACATAAACCCTTCTGCAGATCTGAGAAAGAGGATGTAGCAACATTTAAAGCCACACACACAGCTTTGCCAACATGTGTCAGAGTGAATCTGTAGTAGGAGGGAACAACCAACCGCTCTATTTGCAACTTGGCAGATGCCGGGTTTTGTTGTCTGCTGTAACGTGTGATCCGAGTTGGCTGGTTGTACCAAGTCCCATCAATTGGGAAAGGTACCTCTTGTCTACTGATCTTGTGTTCAAGACCCAGTATTTTTGGTTCCTCAGGTAGTCAGGTGCTCACATCATCTGGGAGTGATGGGCTCCTGTATCTAAATTCAAGACCCCTGAAAGTCTCCTCTGCTTCCATTACATGGGGAGCTCAGCAATCAGGAGCAATGATGCTTTTCCACCTCTTAATCAGCATCACGAAAAGTCAAATGATGACAAATGCAAATAAAAGCAAGGAAGGTCCTATTTTATAAGGGGGCTGGTGATTACATGGATGTAAATTGGCACTGGCTCCCACCCTGTTGGTTGTACTCATCCCATTTCATACAGGGCATTCTGATTCCTGTGAGACAGGAGCATGTGGGAGTGTGTAGTGTGTGTGAAGTGGGAAACAAAGGGTGGTTCAACTACCAACACATCCTTAAAAAATTTGTAGTGAAAACTCATGGAATTTTTAGTGGCAAAAGGCAGTGCTGCTGAGTGACCTTTGCCTGTCTATCTTCATTAATGATGTCTCTAACTAATGGCTACTATTCAGTACTGCTCCCCTGCTCTTCTTTATCCTTCCTCTCTCCTCACTGCTTCTCATGCATTGCTCAGGCTGTCCCCCTTGCCTTTTCCTGTTCTACCACACATCACTCTAAACTTTGAGCAATTTTCGTGATGTTCTCTCTCCAACAAGAAACATTAGGAAAACTAATTTTTGTCCTTTCTGTTGTCTCTTCCCTCTTAGTGCCGAAGTGATCTCTGGTTCTCCTGAGCGTGATACGTCAGTGTGATGAACTGATCCTTTAGTATCAAGTTGTGATCCAGAGTGGGAGACACACGAGTGTCAAGGACAGTGCAGTGCCTGTAGAGAGTGCTGACTGTAGATTTCATACAGAAGGTGACATGTATAAAGCCACTTCTTAGGTTTCAGCAAAAGCCATTGTTTTCAGCCCTCGACCGAAGTAATAGCATTCTTTTGTGATTGTAACATGACCATCCCAGGAGTCCAGTCCAGCAGCAGGCAGCAGGAGAATCCAACAAACCCGTCTGTGGCAGATGTGATGCCATTTCACTCTTCTGAGTGAAAAAGGGGGCTCTCTTGGTGTATGGGATAGATACGTCTGAACTGAGTGTTTGAAGATCCAGAGAAATTTTTGCAGGGATAGCAAAACCATTTTGTGTTATTAGACAAAGTAACATGGCTGGAAACCTTCCTTCCCCAAATCAGACAAGCTGTTTCTGCCAGGCATGGCTGCTTTTTATGGGCTAAAGCTCTGATTTGTGTGCCAGGCAACAAAGAAGTGGTGTCAGGCTGAAATGGCTTGAAGATTTGGACTAACAGTTCAGGGAGAAGGGTCACCCAACTGGAGAGAGGTGATAGAGTCTAAATTGAGTGGTAAGTCCTCTTCCCTTTATCTTGTGTAGTTTGTTATGTGGTTCTCTTAGTTTTTCTACACCTGTTTGTGCTGCGGGTATCACCGTTGCATTAGCCAGTCACTGGACATTGTCTGATGCATCTGCAATCAGGCATAGACTGGAAAAAATTTTCTTTGCCCCAAATATTAACTCAAGTAGCAGAAAATGCCTCTCTATGAAGAGAATTCATATGGAAAACATGCATTTTCAGGCTCTCTGCACAGATTCCAAAATTTTAATGTGACCATGTTTCTATTTTCGCTACCTTTCAAGTACATCATCGTTTCTTCTCTCTAGGCACCTATGAATTGCCTAGCCCTTTTCTTCCCTGGATTTCATCAATATTTTTGTCACTTTTCAACTGTTGGGCAGGAAACAGTACCACTCTGTGACAAACAAGTGGTTTAGGGTCTACCAGCATTGCCTGTTTCTTTCATCAAGAGATTCTGCCTCTAGGAGATTGGTGGTATTGGGAAGTGACAGCTATGGAGCAGTGATCCTTGGGCTCATTCGTTCCATCCACATGTTTGACTGATGCTCTGTTAGCCAGTTTTGGAAGAGAAAGACATCAGGTTTGGAAGGTCCATCTGGAATTGTGCTGGATCTCAGGCTGGGGGTGGCTCAGCAGCTAAAGGTTTTGCTGAAATCTTCCATGTGATCCAGGCAGATAGGTATTTGTTTTGATACTGCATGCTATCATTTCCAAATCCAGTCAGCAGTGCGTGTTCGTTGAGCTATGCAGATGATAGCATGACAATAATTCAGTGTAAATCATTAATTTTGTGAATCTTTCCTTTTTGTTTTTATTGCAGCTTCTTAAGTGCTTGAAGTATTAACAAAATCCTTTCTTGGACTGGGGTTGTACTGGGAGATGAGATCTCACTGAGAAGTTAAGATATCTGAAGCTTTTTTTTCTTTCTACAAAATTGTTGGAAAGGAAAGGGATCCAATTCTGGCATGATGTTTCATAAGGTGACATTTGTTATAACTCATTGCAAATGTTACCATCTACAAAACATTCAATTAAACTGAAGAGCAATGAAAAATATCCAGTTCCACTTTAGTAGCTGCACTTGTCACCAGAATCCCTCAGGTTTTTTGGAGCCAACAGATTCTCCCCTGGAGACCTCCACACGGTGGCTACTGTCCTCCGCTACCAGTCCCACCGGTTGGTGTTCCCTGCTCTCCTGAGCCGGATTGTCACATGAGCGCAAAATTTCCCTTCTCATTTGGGCTTATCTTTACTTTCCTAAAGATCTCTTTGGTCATTACTTGTTATCAGAGCTGTTATGCATCCTTTTATGTCTTGTTGGCATTTCAGTGGGAATGGGCTGGACCCCGCAGGGATAACATTTTCAAAAACACAATTTGAAAAATGACCCATGATCCAATCCGAGTAGTTGGTTATACATGTAGTTTATTGAGATGTCAAACTCCGAAGTCATTCAAGATTGTTCCTTAGTTCTAAAAGCTTTAGTGGCATAACATTTCAGTAGAAAATAAGCCAATGTATTTATGCTAGTTTCTATCCAGCTCGTAGGTTCTTTTGCCTCTAAGACTTTTGTGTGTGCCTTCAGGTTGAAGCATGTGTGCAGAGAGCTGTAACTCTGGAAATATAACAAACAAAAACTTTTTTTGTACTTGTAGGAAACCAGGATACTAAGAGAGAACATTTTTTGAGGTGCCAAAACTCATCCTTACAGCTCTCTGGCTCCCCAGGAAATTCACAGATGTAACTTTGCCGTGTGCTACAACCACCCACTATTTTGCAGTGTCAGCTGGGCTGGAGCTCAGATCCACCCACTCCCGCTGCACCGGGCCCATTACACTGGAGCTGAAGGCAAAATGCAAATTGGCTTTGCTGAACACAGTTGCCTTATGGCATGCAGTGGGACGGTAAAAAAAGAACCCATGGCATCTCACTCCCGTTTCAGCACCTGAATGACAAGGTCCTCTTTATCATTATCCCTTTATCAAAACCTTCTCTTTCCCCTGGATAGGGCACTAAAATGGAACGAAACTCTGGCTAATTTGCTGCACGAAACCATTGAGCTTTGGCAAGAAGATGGAATAAGTCATCCAATTAGTTATAGCTGCTGGTGTCCCCTGGTCCTGATCTGGTGTGGTTTATCGATGCCCAACAGAGCTAGATAAGCATAGCTCCTTTTTTCCTTATGTGTGAATACCTCTCCAGCCTATATTTCCTACAACTTCAGTCACCTGCTAGGCTCTTTAAGCTGTGGGAAGGAACAGTAATTCGTTCAGTTTGCTACACTTGTTCCAGGGCAGGATTTACTTCTCATTTTCCTAGACCATAAACAACATCACTGCCTCTGGAGAGCAAGGGTGGTGGCTTTCTACATCAGCTTGTCTTCAGGTCCTATTTATAAATGAGGAGAGTGAGAAAATACATTTGAAAACATGCAAGCTTTAAAAATAAAACTGTGACCTAGTGAAAGAGTAAACATTAGGGAAAAATAAGAACCTATTTTAAGAGATGGAAGCAGAGAAAAAGCAGCAAAACCAATCAAGATAAATCTTATTACTGTAAATAGGAGGGTATAAATCAGCAGCTCCCATCACCGACAGTTCAGAGATGCTGAGGACCTGGCTCAGCAGTGAAAAAGGAGGGAAGTGAAAAAAACATTGAGCGGGAAATAAAGCAAAGATGAGAAATCCACCTATTTGCACATGTGATAAATTATCCATAAACAATAAGATCATGCTTATGACCAGATAAAAGAAATCAATGGCATAGTGTTTAAATCAGGCTTAAAAATATACTGAGTGTGTACCTCTTCTGAGCAGTAGTGTAATCTTTATGTTTTCAGATAGCTTTTTACTGTGGGGTTACTCAGGGGGTGTTACAGTCACTGTGTTGAGAATAAAACAGCTTAAAAAGGCATTGGAAGACTTTACCACAATGGGCTTTTGGAAATTTTGTCCCCTGTGAGGAACAGATTGCTCTCCTATTTTGTCACTAATGCATGTTTTTTCTTCCCCCATAGGTTGCCCGGTCACTATGAACAATGGCCCAGCTATACTACAAAAAGGTAAACTATTCACCGTACAGAGACCGGATCCCATTACAGATCGTGCGAGCGGAGGCAGAGCTCTCAGCGGAAGAGAAGGCCTACCTCAGCGCTGTGGAGAAGGGGGACTATGCCAGCGTGAAACATGCCTTGCAAGAGGCAGAGATCTACTACAACATCAACATTAACTGTATGGATCCTCTTGGTCGCAGTGCCCTTTTAATAGCCATAGAGAATGAAAATTTGGAGATCATGGAGTTGCTTTTGAGCCACAGTGTGTATGTGGGAGATGCTCTGCTGTATGCAATACGGAAAGAGGTGGTGGGAGCTGTGGAGCTGCTGCTGAATTACAGGAAGCCGAGTGGTGAAAAACAGGTTAGTCCAGTGTTCCAGTTCAGTTTTAAGCTATTATTCTGCATTAGCAAAGTGGTACTGCACAGGGAGGTGCTGTGCAGGAGTCATAAAACAAAGTCCTTAATATAGATCCATTGCTTTAAATGCCCAGAGTAGACGTGGACAGTCCAGTTTGGATGATAACTTTCTAGTCTGAGCAAACATGTTCTGCCTGACTTAAATACTCAGCATTTTCAATTTCACTCAGTGTTCTTTTCAGTCTTACAGTGCTTGTGAACATACTGATTTATAGTTTGATTTATATACACATACTTGTAGAGGAATTTGGGGCTGTCTGAAATTATATTACAATCTATAAATATGAACTATTGCCATACTGTTGTACTGATATTAAGTGGAATTGCTTTTCATAAGTAAATCCTGAAAACACACGAGCTTATAAATAACTGTAAGCAAGCAAACAGTCTGCTAGGTTTCAGTACTTGGCCATAGTACGGACGTATCACATTGGTCTCCATCTCTGGAGAGCTTTAGTTCAGAAGTGCTGAGGCAGTACATAACGTTACAGCATGAGCGAAGCTGCTGTGTATCTGAGCAATGAACAACTATAACTTGTAGGAAGGATCCTTAGGTACAAAGCCATCAGTAAGTTACATAAGGATCTTTGTGAAAACCCACAAAGTCTGAATCCTGTCACTTCAAGTGTCACCTCACACACTGTTCCTCATTTTCTTCTTTTTTTTTGCTTCTTTTCATTTGCAAGAGCTGCTGCCAGTAACTGCAGTAGTTTATATACATTACTGACCACTGACAATTTTTGCGTGTTCACTGCTTAAAAAGGAACATTCAAAACTTGGATAATCCTTGTAAATCAAGTCTCATTTTTGAAGTCTACTTGAACACATCCCTCTGTGTGTGAAAGAAGAAAATGATTAATACCAGTCAATCATAGAAGAAAATATTTTCAATGGATAAGCCCCTTAGTACATAGTTTTTCAATAATAATTTTGTGTAGCCAAAGCAAACAGTAAGGAACAACCCTGACAACATTCAGGAGTGCTCAATACTTAGAAATGGCAGCATTCTGCAGGCTGTAGTGATGTGATTCTAAGGTGTGGTTTAAGCACTAGAGAGATGAAGAATCTCTTCTATCAGATGAAATGTTCATACTAGATTTTAGTCTGACAAAATGTAAGTAGAAAAATATGGACAATACATGGAAAATGAACCATTTTTTTCTTGGTCTTCTAGAAAGTTTGCCTATCTTATAGGCCAACAGGACAAAAACTACAATAGAGGAGATGTTTTTTTTAAGTAGCATGAGGAACTGCCAGTAATTATTGTACAAGTTTCTCCTGAAAGGTCATGAAAAGCAAGTGGTGGGATTCACATGGATCTCTTGAACACCAGAACTTGTGTCCAGTCAAATTCACAGCCTTGCTGGCTTAACTGGACAGAGGTCCATGAAATAAGGGTGATTTATTAGAGCTGAAATTCCGCTCCAACATCTCTAGTTCAGTAATACATTTCATAGTAGGTCTGTTTCATTTTTCTTTATCCTTCTGTAGCTAGGTTTGCATCTGCTGCAAAGTTTACAACTTGAAGGAGAACATGTGTGTGGGAGAAGAGATGCAGTGCCAGTTTCAGCTTTATTTACAATGTTTGTTACAAGACCAGATTTCATCAGTACATTATAGACTAGTACTGGCTTGATGCAAGATCCTATGTACAAACTAGGATTGACTTTCCTGGCTGTGGTTCAGGCGCCTCAGTGGACTGCGGGAAGTGTTTGCCAGTAGAGGGCTGCAGGACTGGACTTCCATTTCAGCAGTTCCACTGATTGTTCATGCAGTGATGGTAATTAACATGTATTTCATGTATAGCAATATAACATTGTATGGAAATAAGTGCTTGGTTAAGCAAAGTTGGAACAAAGTTGGTTAGCTTGTGAAATCACAACGCTAATATAGGAGGGGTTCCTGATGCTAGTTCCACAGCAGTATCGATACACGTTCAGTAATTACCTTTGCTGGACTCTGTCTCAGAAAGTCCTTTGGGAATCCTATACCTAATGGCTTTCACAAAAAGCACCTGATAAATCAGATTGACACAGCTTTGTCCTAATCAGCTACTTACATGTTCTAAAACATATAGAAAACCTGCTTTTCTGGTTGAGTAGTAACAAAACTTCACACTTCATGGAACAGTTTCTGTCTGGCTGAGAAATTTGTAAGATAGTGTCACAGCAGTTCTTATTTATAAGGTTTAGTATAATCTATTCATTAAATGTACACAAGGTTCCATTTGCCTGAACAAACCTGCATGAAGGCAGTTCCTTGGCTCACGTGTAGCAGCCTGTTTCCAGATAGAGGCTGTCTGTCTTTGCACTCTGGGCAAAGGTGCAGAAGCATCATCTTCTGATTGGTCTCTCTTAAATGTTCAATACATCACCTTCATTCATCTGAGTCTGGGGTCTCCTGCTGACTGCCTCGTCGAGGTTATTATTTGACTCTATAGCAAAGTCTTGTTTCTCTAACTGCCAGGCATGAAAAGCAGTTCCTATTTGCATCTGTTCACATCAGCTCAGCTAATTGTTTGCATCTCAAAGGCAGCTAAGTAGCATCATTCAGCATAATCCTTTTTATGGGCACGTATCTTCTTTGCTCATTCCCATAACCTTATCATCGTCCCACAATCCTGACCAAAAATGTTACAGGTTGCATTATGCCAGCCTTTTGGGGTTACAGTGACTGTATCTCATTAGCAAAAGAGATACCAACACAAGGTAGAAAACCATGGCCCCAGCAAAGCAGTGTCGCTCACCAGCCACAGTCTCTAAAAGGTGATGTATTCTAGAGGCTCGATACCTCTCTCTTGAGAGCCGCCCAAGGGGAAGAGCTCTGCCTTTCCCCTGTATGTTGACCTTTCCAGGCAGCAGAAGTAAAAAAACTTTCAAATATAAGAAGTGACGTTTGTTGTGTTCCTTATGTAAGAGAATCATGGTCTTATTTGCAATCTGATGGACAGGAGAAATGGATGAAGAAATTGGGTATCAGAGATGTTTGTGTCCTGTTATTAAGTGAATGCAGCCAGCCATTATTCTTCAAACCTTTGCTAGACTGCTGTTTAAGCACCATTTACTGAAAATACCATGACAATGGCAGGGGTAAGTCATAGCCAGTAACTATAACAACACGCTTCTCCCACACTGCAGCCGTGTGTGTAAGGGGTGTCTCGGGAGAGGAAGAAATTACTCTGTTTACATGTGGAGCGTATGAGAGCTGGGAGCATGAACCACCTCTCTCTAAAGGCTGCTACAAAGCACATGATAGATGAGTATGCTGAACAGTGATGTGTTTGAGTAGATGTATTTTCTTTTAGGTTTACCTCCAAGCATGGTTCATGGGCTATTTTAAGAACTTAACATTTCTCCTCAAATCTGTTCTGCCCGGTCCTGACAACTTACAGCCGTGGTTTTGTGTACTGCTCTGTAAGTCTCTAGATAAAGCTGGGGAAAAGACGTCACCAGTTACAGACAGAATAACTCTACCGCTAATAAAATTACAGCTGTTTTGAAAGATACTGTCACCTCTGGAAGATTTGGGGTTCAGTGAGGGAGTCATCATGGTGCAAGCATCTTATTTTGATACCATGGGAAGAACATAGAGCTGTGCTGGTGTGCTTCACTCCCAGGAAAGAGTAAAGCCCAGGCTTTAAAGGACCCATTCTCTTCTTCAGATCAGAGCTAACCTCTCCTCAAATGTGCCACACCACGCTCTGAGGTGCGCTCTCACTTTTTTTTTTTACTGTCAGTATGCAAGTGTGGTCCAGAGTGCAATGGAAGATGCCCGTGTGCAGAGCATGTGGTACTGCAGGCTGTGGCAGCCCTGCCCTCCCACCGCAGCAGAGGTGGGAGCTTCGCTGGCCTGAGTGGGACACGGTCTGGACCCAGCACAGCACTGAGCTGAATTCTCAGGGGAAAAAAGGAAAATTCAATTATCTACTCAAAATAGATTAAGTAACAAAAGAGCTTTTCTAGTTCTGTGATTTTTACAAGTTCAGTTATTTCCAAATATTACTTAATTTACTCTAATTAATCCTCCGAGCTTTTTTTTTTTTCAAAGCATAGTTTGCTTTGGCCGGTCACTTTGAATTGCTGATTGGTCACTTAAATCATAGGATAATTTGTTTTTCCCTAAATAGATGATAGACACTTGGAAATTCATGAATATTAAGAGGAACGACAAAACAAACTAATATTCATGGAACCCGAAGGGTATGCAAGTGTTGCTTTTCCTGTGAAGATTTGAAGTCAGTGAATACGTATTCTCCAAGAAATAAAAATGAGACTAATCTGGTGCTGTGATAGCTATTGTTTGGTTTTCAGGATAGTGAGGAGGTTGATACTGTACTGCACAGAGGCAGAGGAGTAGAATTTGTGTACTGCAGCCTGCTTGGCATGGCAATCCATAGTCGGGTCTTCCACACGATGTGTGTCATGTTATTTAAATAAGACGACAAACCACTGAATAATCTTCAGAAAGAGTGGGGCTTGGATACAAATAGTGGAAAACAGTGCACACAGCTACAGTATTGACTTTGGCCCAGGCTTATTGAATCAGGTGACTCATCTCTTTTGGGGTAGGAATGTGAAACTGCAAAGTTGTCTGTGCACAGGACAGGTCCAGTACATATAATGGCAAAAGAAGACTTTTTGTACTATTCTATAGGAATGTGTCAAAAAACAGAGATTAGGCTGGGGCCCCTTAGGGTTAGAATTAACAGGGAACTTGAAATGACTTCTTTAATTTTTTGATTCAGTACTACTGTAGGAGCAAGTGAATGTATACATGAAGCCTGTTAAACAAATTCTTTTTGCCAGTAAAATCTTCTATCTGCCAACCTATTTCGATCTTTGAGTTTTGGTGGGTTTTTTCCCTAAAAGTCATATCAGAAATTTTTTCTACTATATAAATATCAATACAGTGGGTTATGTTTTCAGGCAGGCTGGAGTCAGCACCTAAACTGCACCAGCAAAGAGCAGGAAATATATGTCTGAAAGTTCACATTTTCCTACATATTTGATTCACTTTCAATTTATCATTAGTAATAGTTGTATTTCCAGACATTTTGAAGACAACTGAAATCAGTACAAATTTTCCCTTTGGCTCCAGATGAGGTCTTCAGGGGCATTTTCTTAATAGCCTCTTTTGTGAATCCTGTGAAGTGGTCCCAGTTTTCCACACCACAGCTTGCAGAGTAGCGCCCTCAGCTTCCACAGATCTCACATGGTTTTTTGCCTTGCCACAGTAGATGTGCCTAGAGCGCACCAGACACGGTCTGTGCTGACTGCTGAGCCCTCCTTCCATTCTTTAAGAAGCTGTAATCAGTTATCTGAATTACTACATGTTCATGGTGTAGCTATAAGCACCTTTACGGGTAGCTGTTTTCTTCACAACAATCAGAACTGACATCAAATGTTTACATAAGGATGATACTAGCATCTCTCTGGTATCTGCCAAAATTAGCAATTTGCTCACGGCAGATGGCTCCAAATTAATCTGGTTCACAGATGGGAGTACAAATGCAATTCCTCAATAATAAGAATAAAAAGAAAAGGGATCTCAGTATTTATGACTCTGATTCAGTTTGTTTCGACGGTCCAAAGGCCTTCTGAATCAATGAGATCTCAACAGATACATATCCATATGTCTTCCAAAAGAAGGAGCTTTACAGAAATAAACTGAAGAAGAATATGGCTGTGAAGAGGAGAGAAAAAAGCAAGTTTTCAGTTGGAGTTGCTAACCCTCAGATACCTGCTGGTGGAAGGTTGCTACACTTGATAGTATTAGCAAGCTTAAAATTTGACCTCAAAAATCCTCTTTCAGATGAACCGATGAGTGAAAATCTGCCTTAATCTTTGTGTAAATATCATAGATCAACAGACTAGAGACAATCTTTTGTGAACCAGAAATGATATGTTGCATTAAACCATTTTATTCTTGCCCAAATGCCATAGGTTTCTTGATACAATGTAGTTTAGCTTAATTTTCCTATTCACATAGGGTCCTGTATGCAGAGTCCAGTGCAAAATTCAGCTCTTACCACCCACGGCCCTTGATTTCTGCAGACTTGCTGATACTTATTAGATGTACAAGCTCATGGCTGCCATTGTCAGCCCTGTGCTATCAGTGACAGGATTTTTTAAGTCAAAGGAAGTGGATCGGTTGTCAGATATCTCATGACATAAAAGCTAGATTCTGCTGGCCATTGGAAAGAGAAGAGATTTAGAAGCAGTTGGTGTTCCTCATGCCATGGCTGGAGTGGTTGCTGTGGATCTGTCTTACCTTCAGGCAATGTGCACAGAGGTACCCCGTGGCAGAACCAGAGGATATAGGGTTTGTAGCTGTGAAAAATGCTGCCCTGTCTACTTCAGTAGAAGGTTTGTGTTTCTTTTAGAAGTGAAGGCGAGAATTGTGTACTTCCCATCTAAAACTGCTAAGCCTTGCAGCACTAGCTCCTAACCTATAAGCTGAGGATGGATGTCGGGAGATCGCTCACGTACAGGCTGAACAAAGAAGTCTTGCTTATGTGGTGGTAACAGATATTCTAGGTGCACAAACTGTCTTACAAAGGTGTGAAGTACAACAAAGTGATCAGAGCAAGCCCAAAGGGCAAGCAGATCTGTGTCGCCCTTCTGCAGTGCATACCAGCAGTGTTTGTGTTCTTCCTTGAGTTTAAAAAGCTCAGTTAATTTAGGAAGGTGTTGCTGAAATCGCGGTATCTGTATCAAGGGAGTCTATAGGCATGACCTGTTCTCATGGTGTCCTTGCTATTGAGCAGTGTCACAGAGAGGATAACAGGCTGATTGGTGTGACTCAGTACGGACACTGTGCCCTTTGATGTGACTCAAACCAGCCATCTCCATATTAATATGAGAGCTCCAGAGTGACAAGGGAATGCTGAACCTGGTTAGATACACACTGAGCAAGAGCAGGCTCTAAAGAATAGAAGCAGTTGCGAAAAACTGGCCACAAGTTCCTAGTATGAAAATATTTGAAAGGCACAATAAGGAAGAAAGATTGTGTCTGAAAACAGAAAACTAGCTGCTACTGCTCCAAAGCCTAATGGCTCTGCTAGCATCCAAGCTTTTCATTATTTTTATTGATGCAGTAATAATTCACAGCTATAGTTAACGTGCCTTTGACATTGGCGGCTGCCTTCAAATTGAATTCCATCTAATTAAACTAAACAACAGAGATATCAAAGACCACTTCACTAAATGATTACATTTAACTGGGAATTTCTTTCCTCCATCCCCACTGCCTTCCTCCCCAAATAATCTTAACTCTATGAGAAGGAGGCGTGGGATGAACCGAAGAACTCAGGTGATATATCTCATAGACTTAATGAGTAGCAGCGGGGATAGGGCTCACAGGCAGCAGTGCCAGCTACATCTGACAGTGGCAAATAAGTCACTCACTCCTTCTCCTGGGCCGACATAAAGTCTGTTATTAGTTCCTAGGAGAGCTGGTGGGGTCAGGCCAGGAAAACTGCATCACAGCATGCACAAACATGTCGTACTTGTAATTTAACATATAGACAGGTGGAGAAGTCAGGAATGAGCTGTTATACGAAATGCTTCCCAGGGAATTATCTTTATTAATTTGTGGGAGTGATCTTAGCGCTTGCCTGTGTTCGGCACACTGTACAGTGTATTTTCAGTCAGGAGTGATGGCTGCATGGGATTCAGCTGGGTAGACTGCCTGTAACAAACTATTTGTAGGGAAAAAAAATCCCGTTTGTGTTCTGACACAAAGAAACTTTTGGTCTCTCTATAGATCTGTTGACTAAGATGTTAATTTTCAAAAAAACGTATTTCATTACCTACCCAGCATCCATGAATGTGCCCAGTTTACTCACCACCCTTTGCTCATAAGCCCCAATTAGAGCACTGGCTGCTCCCTTACATCAGCCCCCAGACATCACACAGCACATGATTTGCCTCTGGGTTGTGTGACTACTGAAACCCAGAAGAGGCTTTTGATCTGGATCTCTAGATTCACTGATACAAACATGCAGGAGAGTCCGCCTGGTGCAATAGTTGCAACACATTTTCCAAGGGACACTTCTTTGTATGGGGAAAATGAACATAACAAATTACAGGCTCCTCAGAAACAAAGCTCTGGGATCTATGAAGAACTGCAGGATGGTTTAATGGCAGTCCCCTAGTCCTTATCTTGCTGTTGAACAGAGCTGTGCTTGGGTTTGCAAAGTAGAATGGCACCTTTATGCCTTGTTTATCCCTGTGATGGGCAGTCTTTTGGTGGCAACAGGATTGGGGGGGGGTGTCAAAAAGGCATTGACTGAGAACAATGTTCTCCCTGCTCAACTCTGCATTGTTACAGCAAGGGAACGCTGTAATCCAAGGTCTGTGCTCTGTCATTGCCTTGGGAGAACATGTTGGAAAATCGCTCGTGCCTGCACGAGGTTCAGGGTCACGTGCGTGGTGGGTACTTAATTCATGGCAGCACGAGAGGGCTTGTGTGCTCCACTTAAATACTCTTCAGGCAGACAGATGATGAGTTAGAGGCAGTCTGTGAAGCATGAGGAGCATATCATTAACTAGATGTTTTGAACTACCTAGCATTAGAAATAACAAAGGAAGTCACTGCCTAAGTGTTTAAAAAAGGAAGATCACAACCACACAGATTTTATTCTCATGTGAGACCCTGCCGCCTGTCTAGATTGTCATTTCTTTGCTATCGCAGACTCTGGGGTCTTTCATAAGCCACAGAACTTCCTTGGTTAGTATAATAACAATGCCAAAAGCACAGCTTAATAGTCAAAATGGGGAGAAACGCAGTCTCCTGCTTTGTGAGCATCAAGATGTGTTTTGTGCAACATCACACAGCACTGGGCTGGCACCAGATGCAGTCACTCGCTCCTTGCTGTGATGCTGTCTTATGATTGAATCTGATTCTTTTTTTTCTTTTTTTTTAAGGGAACGTGATTGAATAGGAACACAACCCTATTTCTCCCAAGTAAAAAGCTCTCTGTTTTTAAGCCCTGTTAGCGATGTATTACCTCAGCTAAACTTAATGAAACATCTCTCATACGCACACAGTAATAAATTACAGGAAATAGGGACATTTTATGTACAAAGATGACATAAAAGGCTATAGATAGCATGATTATTAGCCTATATTAGCACATCTTGTCCTTGTTACCACTAAGAAAAGGAAATACAGAGATCAGATAAAATCAATTAAAAAGCTGGACAACTCTTCCCTCCCAGAATAAATCCTGAAAAATATTAGAGAAATAGTAGCCATAATAAAATAAAGATTACCTTGAAGACAGAGCCTGCAAATTTTCAGCTAACCATGGACTGTCTTTGTTTCAGCATGCTTGGGCCCAGGGGAAAGCTTATACGTAAAATTTAAAAATGGCTAAGGTGCAGTGATGTCCCAAGGCCTTTAGTGTAGTTAAGTAATTTACAGGACTGGATTAAGCAAGCTCCTCAACAGAATTCATTTCCAAACTTAAAAACAATATTAAAAATTGTTAGGGTTTAGTCTTTATTTTTACCCAAAACAGCTGCACCTATCACAGAGTAACTCTTAAAATGCTAATGAAGAAAAGTGAAAAAATCAAAAATAACATTTTATGTTTCCAAAAGGGGAAAAAACCCAGCTTCAGGCATATATAAACTAGTCTGCTTATCCAAACTTCAGGAGGTAATTCAATTTACTCTCATGTCAGCAGTACTAGACTGAGTTGGTATCAGAGGGTCTCAGGAAACAGACCTAGCGAGCAGCCAGGGAATCTCTGCATTTTGGCAAGGCTCTGGTAGATCCATAACATGCTGGGAGCCGGGTCCCAATATCATTTATGCCACTTTTTCTCTAGTAGCTTCATTAATGTCTGGACTTTTGACGGTCTGAAACTTATGTCCCTTCTTTGGTTTAACAGGACGTGTCGTTATTCTTATGATAAAATGTATGATAGCTAGTCATATCATACAGATAACATGACATAACATGTCAATTGTCATTACAAGGAACTTCTCAACCATTCTTACACGGCTGAAACGTCATAACCAGGAGAGGGTGCAATTGCTTACGGCACAACACTGGTCTTATTTCTCTAAACAACAGTAGGCACTTGCTAGTCCCTCTTCCTGCTGGATTCAGTAGTTCTTAACTGGAGCAAGACACAGGAATTCAGGGCAAAGCATTCCTCAAGACTACACTTCATTTAAATACAAGAGGTTTAAACACAAGCTAACTCTTTAACAGTGTGACTCCCTCAGTGACTTGAAGAATAAACTCCACACTGACTGCACTCTTTCTTCATTTCATCATCAAATGCCTCATCTTATTTCCTCCATCGACATCGGAAAGGGAGAGTGGCTTAGAGGAGAGAGTGCTCTGTCTGGAATAAGTTGCCATAGGCCATTTAAATGCATATTTTCAAAATCCTTTTCTTCTGAAGGCTTCTGTCTGGATTTCTCTTTTTTAATCCCCAACAAAAGAGAAGTTATATAGCATCAACCACAAATGATGACATCTTTAGACGATCTTTCTGGTTGTGCTGCAGTTCCTAAACACATGGCTGAACACAACAAGCTCTGATGCAGTTCTGCCTCTGTCAAATGCACTAGATTTCCGTTTAGCTCTGAAAACTAATCCCTTGGGTCTGCCTCCACTTTTAAACGCATGGATAAGAAGCCAAATTAAAACTTGAAGAATCTACAGTGCATATATCTGGATTAATTTATTTTGCTTTTGTTTATTTGTTCCTGAGAAAGAAGTTTGGTTATACAATTATCTCAAATGTAATTTTTCACATTATTTCAGTAGTAATGCATTACATCATGCTATTTTTTATTCAAAGCTACCTATTTCAGTGAATATGTACCATCTAGTAACCTTGTATCAGCATTTTGCTTACTACAAGGCACTAAAAGGTACTAATTTTGTCCATTTTGCTGTATCAGCCTGATGGGCAGAGACTTCATTTGACTTTACAGGCATGTAAGTCACTGTGCAGGTTTTAGACCAGAAGGAGCCTTTTCTTCAGCTGGGTATTCTGGGACATTTGTATTGGAATCACTGGAATACGTCAATAACAACAGCAGAGCTTGCCCAAAAGTACATCTTCAACTACATGTGCTTTATACCAGAGCTAAGAACTTGTTCATAACCAGTACAAAAGCCAGTACATTACATTACTTTTTTGTTATCAGTTTGTGTTGTTCGTTATATTTCATCAACCAAATTACATCATATCATTCAATGAATTGCTCTTCAGAGAAAAACCATCCTCCCTATTAATACAGATATTGTCATCACTCTGATACAAGATGTCTCTCAAGGCATCTCTGATTAAGATATTCACTTATTGAAAGCGGCACCACTGCATGTCCTAAAATGAATGCTTAAATTTATAGAAGCATGTAACATTTTTCCAGAGTTCTACATAAGGAAACAAATGCCCATGGGGTTCTGTCAATGAAAGAATTTTTTATGGGCTTAGGCAGGAAGCAGGACTCAATTGGTCATACCAGTCACAATATGCATTTTTTTCAAGACTCTTTTGCTGGTAACATGGCTGATCTGCAGTCTAGCAACACTGACTCTGTCTCTCATTCTCTATTTATAGAGCTGCAGCTACAAGTACCACAGGACTGTGATTCTGAATAAAATCACAGTCACTGCTAAAGCTCCTTTGACCACTGAGCCTTGCATTAAATTGATGTAGTACAAAATCTTCTTTTTAGAATGACAGAAATTGGCTGTGCCTGTTACCTTGCTTGTGGATGGCGTATGCACTTCCCCCATAGTACTGCATGCAGAAAAACAAACTAGAAGTAGGAAATCCTTGCTCAGTGAGTTACCCAAGCTTCCATTTTAACAAGTGTTACATTTGAAGTTTTCCAGCAAGGTTGCATGAGTTTGTTCTATTTAGCAAAATGTTGGTTTTTGGCAGTTGGAAAATCTTTCATAACATATAGTTGTATCAAAAAGTTATGCAAGCTGAAAATAATGCAGATTAATATATTCACAGTTTGCCATAGTTATACTTACAATTTATTACACTGGTCCAGGTGAGGTGCTAGTTTATGGAATGGAGATGGCTTGAAAATGTGGCAGTTCCATCTATAACAGGTAAAAGTATTATTAGTTACTTTCAAAGTGATGTCATTCTCAGTGCCAGATAGAATGTGTATATAGACTGTCTCTGACCCAAGAAGATTGCGATTAGAGATTAGCAAAACTAAGAAAGTAAGGAATGTTGTGGTTAGGCTTTGCTTTAGTTTCTAGATATTCTCTTTTCAGTTCAGGTCTGAAGCACTGAAGGGTTATATGGGGAGACTGCAGCTGTGAGCATCAGTAAAGGTGTGCACTGAGGAGAGACCTGAACACGAAGGGGGAGTAGTGTCTGGAAGGGTTACCAGACCATAATCAGGAGGACTGTCAATAGAGAGGGGCAGAAAAGCATAAGACACAGAGATAGAAATAGAAAACCACCCCCAGATAGTCATTAGACAGAGCCAGGCTCTTTCCTCAGAGTTCAAGATTTTTCACTTGACTGGCAAGTTCCTTTGCTGCAGAACAGCTTTTTATCACCTAGTTGTACTTTTGTATGTGCATACATAGATAACAGATGCTGTGGAAACATTATAGCTTGCTTTGAAGTCCTCAGGTGTTTAAACCTGGATATTAGCTTCCATGGTCTGTAAAAGGCATTCACATTGGTCTTTCAGTTTGGTTGAGGAGCAGG
The DNA here is from genome assembly GCA_013399435.1 of Arenaria interpres. Taxonomy (NCBI): domain Eukaryota; kingdom Metazoa; phylum Chordata; class Aves; order Charadriiformes; family Scolopacidae; genus Arenaria; species Arenaria interpres. Next base: position 63,992 of record VXAK01010331.1, on the reverse strand, counting down.
CTTTTGAGGTGTATCTCCTTAACCTCCCCATTTACTGCTCTTTGGTTCACATTGCTGAGCAGTCTCAGAGCACTTGAGCTGGATTGCTTTTACACAGCATTAAGCCAGAGGAGTGTTCCAGGGGCACTCAGATACCAGACTAGATTAAGTACAAAGTAAAACTCCTAAGAGACCCTACAGCAAGGCCATCAGGTCTTCATTTTTTTGTTTCCTTTGTAGTTCTGCTCCTCTTACACTGTACTAGTTACTAACATAAGCAGTGATTCCTGCTCTTCGTATCCAGAGCTTCTTTCCAGCAGTGCACTATTTACTGGAAAAATTGTTTTTTCCGTTCAGAGGAGAGTTTAGCTATACTGAACAGTCCTTTTATGTGAGCTAATTCTCTGTTTTCTTCTCCTTTAACGAATTGAGCTTATTTCTCCCCCTGCCTCTTTAAATAAAGGAGATTTTTCACTCAATGCAGTATTGTTTAGACCAGCAGTGGTACAGTGGGAAGGAGCCTACCTTTGTGAGGATTAAATCTAGAATGGTGGTAACAAGCATTCAATCACTTGCTGTTAATGGTAGCGTTAATTTCTTAGCAAACGTTACCAAGATGAAATACAGATAAGGCACGTGCCCCTATGCAAGTAGTGACAATAAGGTTTTGAAGGACTCGGCTTAACAGCTTGTGTCAGGTGATGAGGTTAATGGAAAAGAATTTGTTATTCAGGTCACTTAATGAAAATAACCTTGGAAGAGCTTAGCAGAGCCCTTGCGGTAGAATAATTTATTCCTCTTCTGCTTCCATCACTGTAAGTTAACCCAAGACATAGAAGAAGCGGATCTAAACATGAACTCAACCTGTCAGAGCAGTGCAGGAGGAACATCAGCAATTACAGTGCATTGATGTAATTTCTGCTGCTCCTCCAGTGATAATATGTAGAATACAGCCTTCAAAGCCAAGGCTTGTTTTGCAGAGCCCCATCTTTAAAACAAGACAGTTTGTTTGTTAAGATGCAGGTTACCAAAACACTGTGCAAGACAGTGAAAATACAATTTTTAGCCAATGCATCGTCTTTGGATCAGCCAGGCATAGAAGAGAGAGAGGCCACAGCAGCCATCATTCACAATATTCCTGTTCTGTGTTTTGGTGCCTTGTTTTGCTGCTCAGCTATAATCAGAAATAAGCTTCAGCTCCTGCGATTGGAGGCCTTACAGTGATCTGTCCCCAGATCCCAGGGAGCCTGTGTGTCTCTGCACCACCATTTCCCTTCTTACACTTTAATTAAGTGCTACACATTCCCCAGGAAAACATGTCTTCCAAACAGCAGCTGCCTGAATCCTAACATAGTAGTGCTCCATTTTTGGGGTGAGGGCTCGCAGTATGAGCCAGAATAGGGGATTAGAGATCCTGATTTGATCCCCAACCTTGGGACAACCATTTTGAGAGCCATAGATCCAGATTTAGAAAGCCACAGGAGCAGACAGACAACGTTAGCACTATCCCCACCTGTAACATTACTACCTTGTCGGCAAGTGTCCATTTCATATTCTGAGCAACACAAATACCTCATCTGTGTAAAGCTGAAAATTCTTTTCACAGCCCTGGGTACAATAACTTCCATATAGAAAAACAAGATTAAACTTGACAGTAATAGGAGTGATAGAGGGGGAAAACGTTCTTCTTTTGAGGCAGAGGCTGTGAATACAGCAGCCAGTGACTGACTGAAAAAGGAGGGGGAAGAGAGATAAATGCAGTTATTCAAGCATCAGGGCTTAAAAAAAATGCTTCTGAGAGAGAAAAAAGAAAAACCTGCACCTTTCTCTTGACATTTAACAAACTACCTAAATGAGCTAAGCAAAGGAAAAGAAAGAAAGTCAAAGACCCTATGAAGAGAGCTGCTTTCAGCTGTTTGTTACTAGATATCTTAAAATACATTTATCCAACCTTGCTAAGAGACACCAAGCCCTCCATGACCCACAGCAAACCCTCACTGCCATTCTCTCTTCTTCCCATGAGCAGTATTTATAGGCTCCCTCCTGGCTGCTTCTGCGGGGATCAGCCTTGTTAGCAAAACCTCTTTACACCTGTGTGTCTGTAGGCTGCCAGGAATTTAACGCCTCATGTGCCACATCCAGGGTAGCAGATTTATATTATTCCCAAAAATTCCTCTAGCCACCCAGTGAGCACTGGTCTAGTAAATGACCCTGCATCTCGGTGTGGTGCTGACCTTTGGGAGAGTGCTGTGTATTGTGAACAGGCTCTGCCCTGCTGTCGGCTGGGTTGTGTAGAGATTGATCAATTAACAACCCAGGAATCTTCAGCTCTTTAGTGCTGTAGAGGCACTTAACTCCCAGGGCACTCGGATTCAGTGGCTGGAGCTTCACTGTCTCACAACCAGTCTTAGGTATATCCTACAGAAGGATTTCTAACTGGTTACTTCGTGCTACTTTATCGCTGCTTTACTTTTGGATTTTTACAGACTGAGTAATGTTTCCTGTCATTAGGACTCTTTGACAATAGTTTCTCTGAAACGCCTTTGACATTTGCAAGGGGAAGCAGGCCTACTGTTCACCAAAACCGGCAATCACCCCTTGAGCAGCAGGATGCCAACCACCAGGGCAGGAGTGGTGGGCACATGAAGTACAGTATGCTTGAGTAATGATTAACACACAACAAAGAGAGCTGCCTGTGCTGCAAATGGAAACATACTGCGTGCTTGGGATGTAAGAGCATTTTGGTCTAATTTTGCACTCTGCATATAGTAATAAGACACAACAGGGTGTGCATTAAGCTCATCTTTTGAGAAGTGCAACAGTAGCTGAATAATGCACACCCTGGAGTGTCTTATTTGTAGTGGACTATGGCTCATTAATTTTACATTTAAATTTTTTCAAACCCATTAAAAAAAAACCCAAATCTATTCTGAGGGCAGTTATGTAATGTATCCCTCCACTGAAAAGTATTTTCAAATAAAAACAGTAGGGAAAAGGTGAGGAAGAGCTTTGCAGACCAGTGTTTGGTTTGGCTTGTGTAGGGCCTGCTACGAGCATGTTCCCAGCCTGCTAATGCAGATATACAATGCAAATAATGATAGTTACATAAATCTATTCAGTGTGCACTCTTTTCAAGACTTTCTTTTCTTTTTTATGTAATTACCTGGGGCTTTTGTCTTCCTTTTTTCCTGCAAAAGTCCACCTTTTGGTATATGAACCAATATTCATTTCAGAACAGGTTCACATATAGAGCGTTTGTGTGGGGATGTGACTGACTTTTACACCAGAGTGGGAACTGAATGGTCACAGGTTCCTGTTTGTGAGGCAGACAGGCATGATTTACAAGAAGATGATTTTGCCAGAATGGCAGTGTGTGTGTGTTCATGGATACAATAGGATTTGAAGAACAGAGGGTGTTATAGAAACTCTGTTTTGTTATGACATCACTTCAAAAGTATGAAGGAGGGTCATCTGATTTCTGCTGTTCTAAATGAAATATGACTATGGTTTATCCCTTTATATAGGTTCCAACGTTGATGATGGACACCCAGTTTTCAGAATTCACTCCAGATATCACCCCAATAATGCTGGCGGCTCACACCAACAACTATGAAATCATCAAACTGCTTGTCCAAAGACGGGTAACAATTCCACGCCCACACCAGATCAGATGCAACTGTGTGGAATGTGTCTCCAGTTCGGAGGTGGACAGCCTGAGGCATTCCAGATCAAGGCTGAACATCTACAAAGCCTTAGCCAGCCCTTCGTTGATTGCCTTATCAAGCGAGGACCCCATCTTGACGGCCTTCCGACTGGGCTGGGAGCTGAAGGAGCTCAGCAAAGTGGAAAATGAGTTCAAGGCTGAATATGAAGAGCTTTCACAGCAGTGCAAGCGTTTTGCTAAGGACCTTTTGGATCAAGCACGGAGTTCCCGAGAATTGGAGATCATTCTCAATCACAGAGATGATCAAAGCGAAGAGCTGGATCCCCAAAAATGTCATGATTTGGCAAAGCTAAAGGTAGCAATAAAGTATCACCAGAAAGAGGTAAGAGTCATCTAAATGCGCAGATGTGTGAAGGCTTCATGTATGGGGTGAAATTATTCATTTCTCTAGTCTCTATGGGTTCAGGGTTGATAGCTGAGAGCCAGCAGGGGTGAGTTCGGATTGAGTGGAGAACCATGTGCAAGTGGGTTAGTCACAAACCAGGAGGTCCAGTGCACCTTGATGACAGCATCAATCTGATGACAGTTGAGGGCAACAGGACTTGGACTTGCTGCAGTGGGTTATGGCTTCTACAGAACCAATGCTTTCTGTTTCAAAGATACTTGAATCCCATTTTATTGTAACCCATGCCCCTGCAAAGAACAGCCTTCAGACATTTCCAGGTTCGTTAGCTCCGAAAGCTTTTCCCAGTAGCTGCTTTTATACAGGAACCAAAAGCTAGAAGGGGTTGCTTGGCTCATGAAGGTCTTGACTGCAGGAAATAATATAATACACAATTCACTTCCTCCAGCCACCAAACACTTCCTAGCACCCATTCAACACTAACTCATAAGGGCTAGAGAAATGACAGCAGCAAAAGAGAACACTCTCACTGTCCCAGGTCTACACGTTACCAGCAATTTTGTTAGGTGAAAATCCTTATGTGATGCAAATACTTCTTCACACCTGAGACAGCTCAGGTTGATTTGTGCTCCTTGATTCATCCGTGCTTTAGGAACTGAGAAGCAATTCCCAGAAATTCAAGCTCCTGCCCGTAGTACCAGAAGGGAAAGACATACTTCAGCTAAAGGGCACAGAGCCTTTCAGAAGCCCTGCAAATCCAAAGATTTATAAGCTGATTCAATAAAGGCCATGAACCCAAGGAGAATGATGACAACAGTTTCATTAGTTGGCTCTGGATTTTCTTTCTCTTTCCAAACCTGGACAGAATTTAGTAGATGATACATTACTGTTGGCCAGTGATGTTCCGGGTTATCTGAAGGAGGAATTTAGCTTGCTTGGTTGGAGAACTGAACTGCAATGTCTATTACATTCTTCTGTGTCCGGAGAGTGACAGGAGTGACGGAAAAGCCTGCCACATTACTCTTTTCACTGTCTTCCCCACATTTGACGCTTTGTTTTATGCATTGACCCAGATAAGGACAGCCTGATATGAAACATTCCACCTCCCTTAATGGCTGCTCATGTCATCCAAGGTAAAATAGTTGAGAAGTGAAAGATGCAGATTTTCCTTTCTTCCCTTTGGTCTGTTGTGCCTCCTGGGTACCGGCCCCTTGATGCAACAAGCTGGAGCCAAAGCCTTGAGCTTTCTGGGATCTAGCACGTGGTCACTTACTGCTCTTAACAGGCTACTGCAGTGAAGTGTCGGGCTCAGTGGCCTTCCTGTCGGGTTGTGTTTTTTACTCTTGCTGACGGGATTAGGTAACACCACAAGTGCTTTAGGGACATGAACAAGTAGCGAAGAATTAGTCTGGAGAAGGGTAATACAGTATATCAGGTCAAATGTTCCTTCAATCTAAGAAGAGCCAGCAACTCTACTTCTGGTTGTGTTTTTTTTACTGGCCTGAGGGCCACAGACGCTGCATCCACAGACACCCTTCAGCAGCCAGGACACTGGCACTGCTGTGCATAGATCAATGCTGATTTCGATGTCTTGTCCCAGTTCAGGCTCATTATTGACATCCAAGCATAAATCTGCAGCTACGTCTTACCTTGTGTAAGACACATCAAGAAACTGCAAATCTGAAAGAGTTCACTATGTGTGAAATGTAGTGCTGAACAGTCCTGAAGCTTTCTTATTTTAAAGTAACAAATTTTTAATCTTTGCTTCCTTGCTTGACAGTTTTTATCTCTTTTTTTAGGCATATTTGGCTGAATTCCAAGCATATGGACAAATTCCATGTTTTGTGACATATTCATGACAGTTCCAGCATATAAATGATAGCAAATATGCTCTGTGTTGCCAGCTGAAGTCAGTGCTGTTTCCAGGTAGAACACTGATGGGCAGGGACAGAATGAATGAGTTTGGGAAGCCAGCACTACTGAAACCCCTCATCCTACCTGGTTATTCATAAATACCTGATGCATCCTGCAGGATCCTGTTTGTATGCAACAACGTATTTCTTTATCATGATAATTAGTCAAATACAAAACACCAAGCAAGATTTAAAAATCATTGCCAAGATTTAAAAATCATCTGAAAAAAAATGATCAGAGAGACACGGAGAAATGCCTTTGAATCGTGATTGAAGAGTATCAGACTTAGAGAATTTTTGTGGGGGACAGGAAGGAAAACAGAAACAAGCTTGGTTTTGTGAAAGACAGTTCTGCACAGAGAAACGGCAGACTTTCTAAAAGTAGATCTTGTTCTGCTGAAGCTTTTTATGTCTTAACATTATATGGGATTGGATTGGATTGGATTGGATGGAGAAGGTTTTTACATCTTAACATCGATAAAGTTATAAGTCAAATCTCTAATAGCCTAAGATAAAAATCCAAAGTGGACCTTAGTTATTTTCTGGGGCTGTAAATCATTACTGCAGTTGTTAGTTCTTTATATTCCACATAAAGAATGTGTAATCTCACATTGATTTTAGACTAATTGCTAGACAAATTTCCTGCAGCTTTTTTTCTTTTTGAGTGAAATTAACCTCAAAATTTTCCCCAAAATATGAAATTAATCCGTTTCAGCTTAATTGGGCAGATACGTTCAACTTCAAGATTCTTTCTAGAGAAGTTGTTGAGAGGGTATTGGCAAAGAGATCATTGCCTTTGGATGGAGGGGCAGTACTGTGTGTTTTGGGTAGGGAGTAGATCTTAAAGTTACTTTTTCTTTGTACCAGCATAAGTGATCTGGGAATTCAAGAGTGCTCTTCACCAGACACATTATTCAGCGTTCTTCTCTCCAAGGCATTTCAGATGAGCGTGCTGTGCCTTATTTTTAAAATCCCCATTGCACTCCCATACTGAAGAGTAGGTGCTGGTTTGTTTCAGGTACAGAAAAGTAACAGCATTCAATTTTCTAGTGCAACTGCCGTTCTCTGGCAGTGAACATACGGGACTGAAAAAAATCCCAATGGGAAATGCTAGACACCTAGGGGCAGTTCTTCTCCAAACTGGGCCCTTGGAGGAAAGCTTTTTAAAGCTAGTTAGACTGCTAAATATGCAGGTAAGTAGGCAGTAAGTTTTTAAACAGAGTATAATCTGGTTAAGTGTCTAAATCCTGATGGAGATTAGACACTTATCTTGCTGAGGCAATTTGAAATCCCACTGTGGAATTACCTGCATCTTTTGGCACCTAGCTACCAGAGAAAAATCTGACTTTTTATGTTAAGTTTTAGCAAACAATTAGCAATCATCCCCACCATGGATACAAATCCCTGTTCCCTGCAATGAATCCAGTAAACGTACTCATGGTATACACAGCTTCATCTGTGATCTGGCCTGAGTGCCTCATTCTTCAGGAACCTGGACGAGGGTCAGATTAGTGACAGCAACCATTTCAGTTCAGTCCTACCTCCACAGAAATACTGGCCTCATCACGGAGGTTCCACCTCAGTCTGCATCCCGAGGTAAATCCCACAGCAGTGCATTTATGCCTCATGACGCAGATATGGGTTTCATCTTTACAAGGGTAGAACAATTTCCCATTCTTTTTTTTTTTTCTCCCAACAAAAAAGCATGCAAGGTATAAGTTTTGATTTCTCCCAAACATTATATGTGTGAAATATTTTATAAGCTGACAAGTGTGTCACTCATGAAGATGACCTTTTTACCTTGGAGGAGGGCCAAAACAATGGAGAAATTTCTTGCTTTTCGTGTTTGTTTTTAATAAGCCCATATATCCTACAAGGTAAATTACTGTTTACACAGAAAGAAAAATTTCAATAACACGGGAAAGATTAAAATGTGCCCTAAGGTAGCTTTGTGGTATATTTTATGGTAGTAAATGCTAAAACCATGCTGTGCAATGTTCACAAGCTCCCTCTCCATCTCATCGTAAGTGTAGAATAATTGTGTCCTCAGTTTCATATTGCAAAAGGGACCTGATAATTTCTTTAGAAGATAGGAAGGATTTAGTAGTTGTGATCACTGTTTGCATGGCAGTCACAAAATATTAGAAAAAAAATAGGACAGCTGCAGTACACTGCAACACATGATGGGCTAGATCCAGCAGAGACACGTCAGTTTTCTCATTCCACTTTCGAAAGAAATTATTTTCATAAAACCACAGGAATTCATGTTCTAAGAGACAAGTAGGATTTTCATAAGTGCTCTGTAATATATGGGCATTTGTCTTCATATTATTACTTTTCAAATTCTTTTATTCATGACTAATTTTGGAAGGCTTAATAAGAAAAAGCATAGCTCCGCTGTTGGGGATCAATCTTCACTATGCTGTTCTGGCACCAAATTAGCTCTGCATTTCTTAATTTGTTTGCATTTCTAAGAAAAGATGGGCAAAAATCATCTCTTAGGGTCTTACCAGTCATGTAAAGCACAGTTGTATGTAGAGTGTACCATTGCTGTATTGGAGAATCAGAGCATAGGCTGAATGCAGATACAGTTTTTGTGTCCTTTAAGGTTTTTTTACATTGCCAAAATATGTAAAGTAACCATAGTGTAGCAGTGAATCAGGTCTAAAAGGGCAGATTTCTCCTTGTATATAACATTCTGCTAAGCCACAAGAATAGCAATATACATTCACCCTATTCCTGCTTTCCTGCTCTCCATCACAGGTTTTTCACATCTTCAAAATGAAGTACAGGTAGTTGCAAATAGCTGTGCATGTTTAGTTTATATGTCTGTGAGAAATGCACACAATGCAAAGCACTCAGGAGAAAAAAAATACTTTACCTATGACTATATTGCTTAGTACTTTGACTGAATTAGATCAAAGGAGTGCATGAAATTCCCTCTCAGAAACCTTAACCTTGGTATCTCTTACTCACTGTACTTTAATCAGTGACAGGAAAGGAGAGAAGTAGAATTGTTTGCTTTTCTAATTTAAAACCAGAGCTCTTTGCTGTTTTCTCTTCAGGATGAAGCTTCAAAAGTTTTAGTTCTTTTTTTTCCAAGACATTTACATAGACAAGTACCTCCTGAGATACAGTACTGGAGTGAATGAATAATCATTCCTGCCATGCTACATATTTTTCAGCTGCATCTTGACTCTTGTCAACTGTGTGGCTGCAGTTAGAAGCACGGCATCATTCTCCAGGGATTATGGATAAACCTGGCAAATTTCTAAGGGCAATTCAGTTAGTGTATAAAAAGAGCTTTTAAAAATATCAGAGATGCATGAAAAATGAAGTGCGAGATCTGTGAAAATCAAAGCTCATCTACTGCACCTTGTTTACCTGTTTTGAAAGCCATTCCGGTATCTTGATGGATAGCCACAGATCTTTCTTTACTTGCAGGCAGTACTAAGTTATTCTCCTGTGGCTTTGTCTGTTTTCTTGCCACGCTGCCTGGAGGTTTAATGATACAGGGCTGAATATTTGTATTGTGCTCTTTAAAAGCGCAATAAAAAGCCAGCTTTTCAGTGAGCCTGCACAGCTCAGAAGATTAATAAACAGGCTTTTACTTTCCTGTTTCTAGAATGAAATCATACCATGTCATGAAAAGATCTTTATTAGAACTCGATGGGGGAAGCAGAGCTGCTCCTTGTGGAAGCTTTTTTCCTTTCTACTGACCTGGAACATCTGTATCCCTTAGGGTATTAGATGGTGAGGGTGGTGTGGTTATGCTACATCCAGATCTGTCCTACACCACAAACCTGAATGCAAATTTAGGGATTTCAAAAGCATTGAATGTCCAAATGTCACCATTCATCGTCCAACAGCATTCATTCATTCATTACTCTATGCAGCAAAGTTACCATCTGATGTGTGGAATGGTGGCCTATGCTAAGTGAAGCTGTTTTTTCTCAAACTCAGTCCCAGCAGGCAGATTACCACGTTACAAAATCTTCCATGCATGTGGTACTAACCGAAGTGTTATCAACAGTCTCAGTGGCTGGACTTTGGGGTGGCCTGTGGAGACACTTGCCTGCATTTGCACTCTAAAAACAGTGTTTCCTGCTGATCACTGGTGGGGCAGCAGGGTGAGAGGTGCATATCTTGGGAGCCCTTACTCTATGGGATTGTGCAATTGCCAGATCTATTTATTCAGGTTTGGAAATTAGCATTGAAATTTAACCCCAACAGCTGCATTGTGTTACAAAAATTAGGACAAGTGGCATTCATTTAAGTGTAACTTCTCTGCAAACTTGGAAGAAGAAGAAGAAATATTCAGAGAACTGATGGTTCATTGGTTTGACAAAGTGGACCTGAATGTTTATTTGAGGAAACAGTATTATTTGGTATATTTTTCACGTAATACCAAAATGTTCTAACTTGATGAAGGTTAGCCACATATTGCAGCTGTCACAGAACAGAACTGCAGAAGACTATCTTTTGACAGCAAAATCATCTCTGACTAATCTTGCCATGCACAAATTTGAAAAAACAACACAAGACTGTTATGTCAGTCAAGGACAAGGACTCTGCTTATATTAGTGTAATGTGTAGCAGGCAGTAAATGCCTGGATCATTCTTTAAGTCATTTTGGGTGCCTCGTGCCTCTGACTTAAATGTTCTTTTGGACAAAGACAGGAAATATGTTGAAAGCTAAAGGGATTGCCGCTGTTTTAAGAACATTCAAGAATGATTTAGTGAGTTCGTAAGTTCCCTTAACTTCATGTATCCCATCAGTCTTCTTGTCAGCAAGAGAAGAGGCTTGGGAAGCCAGAGTTAAAGTACAGGACATGATTGATTGGCTTTCCATAGACAACAGAAACTGGAAAGGAGAAGTGACGCCTTGTATGTTGTATAATCCAAGTGTTCAGTCTGACCGCAGCTGAAGGTCTAGAGTGCCTTTCAGAGTCAGCTTTACGTCAGTATTGAAGAGTATATCATGTTATTTCATACTTCATTTTGAATGATATCCTGAAATAACAAACTCTGTGGAAAAAAATATTGCTATAGGTTCTCCCTTTTGGATATGAAAGTAGTCATTGTTATTTATCTGATTTCTGTGAATGTCAGCTTTACTTCTCTCACTTAGTGAAGAGCATTATGGAACTCTGTAGAGAAAAGAACTGAGATTCCACTCCCCTTACAAGCCATTTAGGTGTCTCATGATTGAGAACAGCTACCTCATAGTTCTTCACTCCAAGAAAAGTGAGATGGATAGATGGGTTAATCATAATCCCCCCATGCTAAGGTGCTGTGGAGAATGGCATTTAAAAGCTGTGACTGCAGTTTTTGTGTTCTTGTTCTTTCTCTACAAACCCCAGCTGGCTGAGTAAACATCCTTCAACAAAGCACAGGTCCTCCTCACCCTACAATTGTGATATTGCTCAGAAGCAGAGGTAGCCTTTAGAGGTTCCCAAGAATGTGAGAAGTGTTTGTAGTATGCTGGTCTGTTCTTTCCTGGATATTGGAGTAAATTTACTCATTCGGGAGAAGGTAAGGTAGAAAGAAAGAAGAAACCAAAATGAAATCAATATTTCTCAGAAAGGAAGGAAATGAAAAAATATTTTAGAACTTTTTGTTAACACTAATAGGATAAAGTAGATACGTATTTAAAAATACTTGTGAATTACTTTTTAAATTGTCGTGTTTGCTTTACTTATCACTTACTTAATGTAAATGTTAGAAATCCACTAGGGAGAATAAACCCAGCTTTTTACTTAAAAGTCAATACCTTCTACACTTCAGCTAAAGCCTGTGAGAGCTCCTGGTATTCATTTGCAAGGTCTGTAACTCTTGAAGTGCTGCCTGCAAGAGGACTTAGGGAACTCTGCAGGATTTGACTTTAAACAGTTTTTAGCCTGTTTTTTCAGTGCTCCTGTAGGATGTGTCCAATATCCCCTGTTCAGCTCTTGGAAACCAGTTACTGTGTTGTGAATTAACTGACTCTCTCTTAGGTACATCACTCATATTCAGCATTTGCTTGTACTGCAGCACTCTACCTTGGGAAACTCGCTCTGTACTTACTTAATCTTTGTAACAGAACTGTATCCTGGAATGTTTGCTGAAATGCTTCCTACAGGAATTTATTTCTCAACTGTAGTCTGCTGTCTCCTAAAATAAATGCTGAAAAGTTTTGCTTATGTCTGGACTCTTGATCAAGGTCTGACCCAGACCTGCTGGGATGTCTGCTAGCAGAGGATGGCCTCCAGAAGCACTGCTCAGCAGCTTGCCTTTATTCAATGCAGAATTTATGCCTGTACTTAAATCCTGCTGACACAAGCCATAAATACAAACCCATAGCTAAACACATGTATAATAGTTCTGAGTAGAGATGGATTTAATTTCAAGCTTAAATACTTTGTTAATTGCTTCTTCCATGGGTAGGTACCCAGGATTTGCAAGCCTAGAACATGTCCTAGAACATGTGGGACCTCTTTTATTTAAATATTTAAGCCAATCCAACATAAATTTGTGAAAACTATGACTTTTGTGGAACTGTAGCAGGCTTTTAGAGTCTTTCATTTTGCCAGCATTCACATCACTAGTGAATTTCCAATTATTACTGCTTAAGCTGAGTTCATGTCTGCTACCACCAAGAGATGTTATGGATAGGAGACCTTTAGTTAAGATTCATGTTTCACTATCACTTAAAATATTTTAAGAACAGATTAGACAAAATTCTGTATAATTTGAGGCCATATGTTCATCTGTGGAGGATCTGGAGTTTGTTTAATTTACCAGCAGAGGGACTGAGCAATTTGGGTAGTTCTTGAAGGACGCTTCCAGCTCAGCTAATGATCTTCTTAATGGGAGGAATGACTGCCATTTGGATTTCCATCAGTGCTTCACTGTTAGTAGTAAGAGGCATGTGAGCAGCAGCTGTGTTTTTGATAGGGTATTCATCCTATATTTTCCTGAGAAGAAACTATTATTTCTTGGAAGTGCCTGATGAGGAATGTTGAGTTGTAGTCCCCTTTCCCCGAGTTATACAGCCTCCCCTCCAACTTCTTTGTCTCATTTCTTCCTTTTTTCCTGTTACAGAAAGTACTTAATTAACAGGATGAACAACCATTAGGTGTTTACCCTCTGCAACTCACACTTCAGCAGCAGAATGTAAATAACTTTGCAGTCATTAACAAGGTTGAACTTTAAAAAGAAATGTGCTACAAAAGAGGATTTTCTTATTCATCTCACTGTTTGCAACACTGCAAACTTGAGAAGTCTGGTATTTCTTATGTAGAATATCTGATCTCATAGGGCTTACTGGCTCTCTGCAGCAGACATCACATTAGGCCACAGATAGTTTATCTCTTCAGTCCTGGGCTAATTTAGGTATGTAGCTCTTTGAGAATTGCCCACTGGAATTTCCTTTAAGAGCAATCAAACTGATACCACAACCATGTTTCCTTTCTTCCTCAGAAGATCCGGTCCTTGGTAGGCCATGGAGGCAGAGTAGTTTGTCTGTTGCACTGGAAGTGTGTTGTGCTACTTGCTTCTGAGCAGGAGCATCTGCAGGATTTGGGAGTGCAGGAGGAAGATGGATTTTAAAAGCTAACTTCTTTACATGCCATTTAATGTTCCTGAAGTCAAAGTTAGAGTAAAGAAGATTACTTCATTGCACAGTGTGATCCACATGCCTGTTGACATTGTGCCAAGTGTTACAGCTTGTGTGGGCTATTGGACAGTGTGTATTAAGCTTTGTGGGTTAAGACATTAAGATTTGGCATTGATTGATGAACCCAAGCCTGTGGTAGGACTGAGAGTGTAGGTGTTTTCTAGCCAATTGATTCTGAAAATTCAAGTACGAAAGGCTGTGCTCTCCCCAGCCCATCTGCAGTTGTATTGATGGGGGCTGTAGGTGCTTCTGTGCCTGGGTAGGTCACCCTGCTAGCGACGTGGGATGAAGAGAGGCACAGAGCTGCTACCCCCGGCCCTGCCTGGTCACCCTGTGCTCACCAGCACTGGGGGAGATGTGGTCCTCAGAGACCTCTTCCTTCAATCTGCTGGAGAGCGGTGCAAGGCAGTACCTCTGCAGGATGGGACAGGGCTTTCTACTGCATGGAGAATGGCAATGACATTTATCCTTTTCATGTTAGAACTGGATTTACAGGAAATCTACGTTCTTTACAGATCTAGCTAAAATATATACTTATGCTACTTGTCAGACACTGCAGTTCCCCGATTGTCACACAGACTGCAAAATCAATCAATCATCTGTCTATCTATCTATCTATCTATCTATCTATCTATCTATCTATCTATCTATCTCAGTTAATGTGAAAATCTGTCTTTTCAAAGCCAAAACAGCTTTAATTGTAGAGGGCAGCAGCATATAATAATAACCCCAAAGATAGTAACCTTGCAGGTATTCAGCTGCTGTGTTTTAGATGTGGTGGGATACAGTGCTGTTGGTGAGATCTAACCTATTGAAATGAGTGTCAGACAGGGGAACTAAAGTTAATTTCATGGCTCCCATGCCACATTTGACTCTCAGTGGTAACCTCATTGGGAGCTGATGTAGCTGGCTGATAGAACTTGGTCCTGCTTATTAACACAGGGCTCAGCAGTTACAAATTAGTGCTTATTCATCTATGAAGAGCATTCACGATCAGCATCCGCAGCAAGAGTACAGAAAAGAACTCCAGCAAACTCCAAACAGAAGAGCCTGTTGGCAACCATCACAATAATCAGAATAAACGCGGAGAGCTACTGTGCTCAGCCCCTGTGATGTCTATCAGGGAGCTATTTCAGTTGCTCCCCGAGGCATTCACATCTCAGCCCATCTGTGTCTGATCCTAAATTACTTATGATTGTGAGAGATAAGGGATTTCCCCATAGTTAAGGGGAGGGAGGGTGGAACATAATTTCTGTGTTTGATATTTATATTAATGGCACAGCACGCGGAAAGCATTTAATTCCCCAGAAGTAGAATTTAGGTGACATAAAAATATCAGTAAAGATTAGATATTAAGAAAAAGACACACCATCCAGCAGCTGCTTTTTTCGCTTAAAAATTTTCCCCTTGGTAGAAGATCAGGTGACAATGAGTTTGATGAACATTGAAAATGAAATTCTCTAATAGCACAATCCAGCTGCAAGCCAAATGTTACACAAAGACCCTGGCAAGACTGAAAGAAGAAAGAAAGAACATAATAGACTTTGTATTGCAGTAGTGTCTACCCTCAAAGTGCTTCCCAAGCATGACTGACGTTGTTGATCTCACTTCTTGGAAGGGCAAAGATACTTATCCCCATTCTCAGAAGCCAGGACACTGAGCGTCTTGCCCACCAGTAACACAGTGATGTTGTCCTCACAAGAAGGTACTCTGAGTTGCATTTTGTCTCCTAGTCAGTAAGTATCTTCAGCTAGGGACAGGTTCTGCTCAACATGTAATGGAGAATGAGCTTGCTCTTTGGGTTACCTCCCCCAGAAATAGATCTACAGGCTTTGTCTACAGGTAGGGACAATCCTGGACAATGTTATGCCAGCACTACCATGGGTTTAATAGCATTGAATGTTTAGTTCATACACGAGCTGAATTGAGTGTAAGAGCCCCCTTTTGGAAGCATTTATTTTCATTAATGCAGCTGTCAAAACATTCTCCATCATGTCTGTGGGATGATGTCTTGTGCTGCCATTTGTAATAGAGATTGGAGTTTCCCATAATACAGCAGTTCTTGAAAAAACGCTTGATACCATACTTGCTATATACTGGAGAAATACACTGTTTGCAAGTCATATGCTCATTTTCTTAAATGAATAGAGAGCTTCTGGTACAGTACATCTGCCTCTGATTCTGGACCATCTACAAAACTGGGACAATATGCAGTTTTTTAAATGATCACGATCTCTCCTTTTCACTGTGCAGAAACTTTAACTGATACCAAATCCTGTCACATACAGTATGTTCATGTGAAATGATAAAAGACTGTGAAATACACATGCACTATTTCTATCTATGGCAAATTAAAGACTTTGCAAAAAGGTGAAAAAACATATTTGGGACCCTACTTATGTGGAAATTGAACCTGTACTCGGGAAATACCTTGGCATAAGTAGTGTTGGAGAAGTCAGCTTGCTTTTCCAGATCCCAGTTCTGTCTATTTGCAAAGTAGAAATAAGATTGTTCCCTTAATTTTATGAAGAAATTTGAAATTATGGATGATAACAAAAGTTCCACTATATTATTACAGTTTCAGGCTATTCACACCTAAAAGGGCTAAAGCAGAGCTTTTTCATGTTTTTATGTTTTATGTGCATTGATTTAGCAGTATGAATCCTAAACAATCTTTAATGAGTTGAGCATCTGATGGTTCAGTCTAGTCAATGAATATGATGGTTTAACACCTAGACGCAAAGATGAGGCCAACGTTCACAGGACTACTTAGGGAAATAGCGAGTTTCTGTGTTCTTTCACATTAACACAAAGTTGCTGAAAAGCAATTGGTTCTCTTTAAGCAGTCACCAAGGGCTTGGTTGGCTTCTTTATTATAATTTAGAATTTCAGTGTTTCTGCACACTGGAAATTTTGTTTTTCAGTCAGCTGTAGCCTTTGCACTACATGAGATCTAAGCTGCAGTATTTACTACTTTTAAATCAGTGATTAATAAGTTGGACTAACACGAGTTAGTGAAAGCCTACATTGGTAAGTGCTTAGCCTTACCTTTAATAAAGACAGCGGTAGATGGTTTGTGGCATTAGGGAGAGTTTCTTTCTGTGGTGTGCTTAAATTTTCCTTAGGCTATTTTCGGTGAGGTTGGGATGGGCTTGATTGGAAAATTTAATGGCTTTTTCCATTTCCATTCCCTTTTGCCAAGCTGGTCTTTAAAGCTGCTTTCATGATGTGTGAATTTCTCTCCATTTGAAGAACTAACATCAGATACAACACAGAAAGCAGATTTTAGAAATGAGCTATTAGGCAGAGAAGAGGCACTTTTAAGACGCTTGCAAGTTGCACAGCAACCAGAGGAACATATAGTCATTTGATTTCTCAAATGACTCTGACTTTGACTCAAGGGAAAAACAGTTTTATTCTCTCCTTAGAGCATTCTATCATATGTGATAAAGAGAAAATGCATTTACACATTTTCCCTTTTAAAAAAAAGTCGTACCTCATCTCTGAGAAACAGCAGTACCTATTACCATGTAAATTACTGCAGAACACATCCGGTCACAGCTCCTGTTTGTGATCTTAAGTGAGAAAATATAGCATTGTAACCTTCTGTTTCTTTTAGCTTTTAGACATAATGCGCTGACCCTTCTGAAATCATAGATTAAAACCCAACCAACCAAATGACAATCGATGCTTGATGTTTTTTCAGTTTCTGTAGAATTGTTTCTTTCGTCACTGTCACCAGATTTGGAGTTTTACAATAACATTTTCTGATTGTTATGGGCAATAGCTCTTGGCTTTTTCTGGATATCATCACCGTATCAGCTATTGTCCAGTTTCTGCTGTGTGCGTGTGTAGGTCGATTCCAAATCAAACGCATTTCTGATTTTCTTTTCTGATGTCCTGTGGAGCACAGTGTCACTTGTATGTTAGACTCAGCTGTCATGTTTATTATAGTAATAACACATAAACATCCAGCTTCATAAATACCAGATATTCCTCTTTGAGATCTTTTTTTCAATACTAATTTTGGTCAGTCCATATATTTGAAGTACCCAGTCCAAAAATGGTCTGCTTCTGATATAAAAAGCCTGTTACAGTGTATAAAATATATTCACAAGATCTAAAAATACCAACAGAAATGAATTACTTTAATTTTTCCTTTCACTCAACCTTGGTTTAGTCGTTTTGAACATGGCAGTGATAGTGTTCTGCCTGTATAGAGCACTCTGAGGACTACACATGAAAAGACCTCCCAGTATTGGGCCGTTTTGGTGGTGAACGAATATTTAAAAGATATAGGTGAGTGCTAAAGGTTTTGTTAAGACATTGTCTCTTTCACACCAAATCTGATCTCCTGGTGACTAAGACCTACGGGAAGTTCTAGGTGCAAATGCTTCAGACTTGATGAGAAGAGCCCTGCAGCTCTCTCATAAATGCATATGTGATGGCTGATTCAGTATTAACCCAGGCCATGTCTGCACCGAGTGCAGTCGTGTCTGCAGAGGAGCTTCTGCCAGGGTCAAAAAAGTCATCCCAATATGGGATGGCAAAACAGTAAGATGGGTACTCTTGTATTAATGAGCTGGTTCCTTTGCTGCCATGGCACAGTCCTTCCAAGAGCTGTTTTAAATTGTAGTAGTGAAAGAGTGCTTTATCTGATAAAATCTTCCCTGAGGAGGATGAAGAGCGCGTGGCGCTACATCCCTCCCTTTTAAATACAGATGAGCCCTATGTAATAAACAGTACTGTCATCTTCGGGATACCGACTGCTTTGAGTCTTCTTTATAAGAGAGGTCCTTGATAAATGCTGCCAGTACTATTGTGTTCACTGGAAGCAAGACTCTGATACAGCTGTGTCTGATCATAGATGTAGTTATATTGTTACAGGAATGTGTTTATCAATAACTGTACCCATGCTAGGACAGGTTTTCTGATTTATGACAGCAAAATAAGTGCAACGGGCAACCTCAGAACAATAGTTGAGATTTTCTTTTGAACTTGGAGACCCCAGTGAGGAATTTAGTAATTCAGTCTACTGAATTTAGTCGATCAGAAGTGTAACTTCATTAAATGGATTAGAAATCAAATACATAAAAAAAACCACAGTTATCTTGGTTTTGCAGGCATTTCTAGTTAGCTGTGGGTCTGAAAGGATTTGAAAACCAAGGGGCTGTCCAGGTATAATGAGGAACATAAAGTCCTCTGGCATAGACCAGAAGTATTTTGGCTTGAGTGTGAAATTCCAAGGGCTGTTAGGTATTAAACAGTCTGAAGTACTGGTATCGAGTCACTGAGATGCAATAAATCACCATCATAATGCTATTTTTTACAGAGTGAAAGTAAACTTTCAAGTGTCACTTTTGGTACTGTGATCAAAGGTTTCTTTTTTTCGTCTGCTTAATCTCTTACATTTTACAACTCCTCTCTTCCTTAATAGTGAGGCAGGTTTACAAATGTGCTGTCCTGCTTCCCAACAGATGTCACCTGGCTGAACTTTACATTACTGCATGCTGTCTCATGCCCAGCCCATCCCACACACACATATGCTGGCCTCCTTGCACAAAACCATGTGCACACCCCACACACTTCTGGAGCCATTCTCTCTCCCTCTCTCCCTCACACACACACTCTCAGAGCTTTACACCTTTTCCCTCCTGTCTCATCTTTTAGTCACTTCTTAAAGATGCTGACAGTGATTTGTTTGAGACAGTCAAAACCTGAAACATTCTGAAAAGAAACGTGTTGAAACAGAAACACATGGGAAGAGAAAAAGCTCATAGTAAATTTCGTTGTATCACTTTTGCACGAGGCTTCATGTGTGCTGAAGTGACTGATCTACATAAGGACACTTCAAATAGAAAAGACTTCATAGAAGAAATCTTAAATGTTATGTAGAAAAATAAGCATGAAATCTCCCTCCTTTCTTCCCTCTGTCTCCAAAATATGGTTTACCACCCCATAGCCAGCCCCAAACTTAATATGAGGGTCTGTGTGGGCTCTAACACATATGTGAAGGGGAGTGCACATTAAGTTCCAGTCAGTAATAATCTTTCTTATTTTTTTCCTCCTCAGTTTGTTGCTCAGCCAAACTGCCAGCAGCTACTAGCAACACTTTGGTATGATGGTTTTCCAGGATGGAGGCGGAAACACTGGGCAGTAAAACTCTTGACCTGTGTCACCATTGGACTGCTATTTCCTGTGCTATCCGTGGCATATCTGATTGCACCGAAGAGCAGGCTGGGACTGTTCATTAAAAAGCCATTTATAAAGTTTATCTGCCACACCGGCTCTTACCTAACCTTCCTCTTCATGCTCCTGCTGGCATCGCAGCACATCGTCAGGACTGACCTTCACATGCAGGGACCACCTCCCACCATTGTGGAGTGGATGATCCTGCCCTGGGTTCTAGGTAAATCAGAAACACAGAAGTGCCTGAGCCACAGTCGCCTGACTCGCACCCATGGCAACTGTGTGGAGACTCATTCCTCATCTCAGCATCATCAACATGTAAAGAGATTTGGCAGCCAGCTTCAGTAACTGCATAAAACAGCTGGGCTCCTTCTGGAACAACAGATCCTGTTGGCCTAAGGCTTTTCTGCTGTTCATATTGCCATCTGACATGCCTTTAGACATGACCCTGAATAAACACAGCTCTCTCCTTGCTTCCACCATGCTCTGTGTGAGGAACAGGTTAGGAATTAGCTTCTGGGTCATGCTAGTAACAAATAGTGTCACTTCTCATGCTGGCTTAGCTCTGTTGGCTGGTACATGGCAGGAGGGAGTGCCAAGAGCCTGTCTCCTTCCTCCTTCGCCCTGATCTGCTCCTGGAGCCAGTGAGCAGGTACCAGGCCTGCTTATTCCTGGGCTCCCAAACTCCCAAATAGCCTACAGGAAGGCAGAAAAGGGAAGATAAATCTCACTCTGCCTTATGCCTCTCTGCTGATAAACACTGACCAAACCAATATCAAGAGCTTTAATATAAGCAGGAGAAGGATGGCGTCATCAGACGGTTAAATGTGAGGCTCTTATTCTGATCTGGCTTGGGCAACCACAACTGTGAAGAAAAGGAGATGTCTATGTTCCTGAGGGTAGGACGTATGGGTGAGGTAGGGAGAAAGTGGATAGAGCCACTGAGGGAGAAGAGCAGAGAAGTGTAATTGGATATATTTTTGATAAGAGAGAAGTATTTACCCTTTCAAACTGAGCTCCAACACAACAGCAAGTGAAAACCTGTAGACTCCACTAGAAGCATGATCTGTCCTCTAATTAAGCTCCCATCTCCCTTGCTGTGCCATTAACATGTAGCACCACTGTGAGCTGATGTGTAACTAGGAGGCCTGTTTACAGGCAATGATTTCCACAGCTTTCTAGCCTCTGTCCCTAAAGCCTGGGACATTTCAGTGTGAAATTCCAGATAACAGTGAATTGCCACTCTCTAGCAGGGGGTTAGCGGTCTGGAAAGGCATGCTGATGCTTTGTGAGGACACCTCTCACAAACCTCAATCTCTGGAACTCTCCTTATGGCTCCTCAATGCTTCTCATGGGTCCACCTCTGCTTTCCTGTGCCTGCTGGCTCCTCTCTCCTAGTAACACTGTGCCCCAGCTCCTCATTTCTATGGTGGCTCTGGATCAGGCTGTTTCTGTGCTGAATGAACCTAGCTGTTCCCTGTGCCAAACTTAAAATTGCTGATGGAAAATGATGAAAGAAAGGAAAAGTTGCAAACGTGTTCACAAATCACTTTCCATCATGACCAAGGGCACTTTGCTCCTTGCATAGCTCTACCACAGCTTACAAATGGTAACTCAAGCCTTATTATCTTGTTAAACTGATTTATAGCATTGAAATGCACGTGTTAGTAAAAACTTCAGAATAAGCTGAGAAGGTTAAAGGTCTTTTCTGAGCTTAGGTGATCTCTTCACTTCATCCTTAACTTCATGGTTAAAATTGAGGGAAATGGTAGGCAAATGAAGGCAAATGGTAGCAAAGTTGATTTGCAGATGAAAGAAGGATAATCCATTAAAAAAACACCTTTCAAAATCACCCCTCACAGCTGTCTGCTCTTCTTTTTGAGTTCCTTTGTTTCAGATAAATAGGGATATTGTGGGACTGTTTATTAAATGGAGAAATTGGAACAGTTTCACCAGATTAAAGGTTATTATTTAAGAAATATCTTCCACTATAAAAGGAGAGAGAGAACAGGCATGCACAGCATTGCTGTAACTATAGTAACCAGCAATGATAACTCACTATAAATACAGCGTATGGGTTCTTCAACAGGCTCCTCTCCATTGATTTATTTTATTTTATGTTTTTGTATGCATGCAAAGATTTGGAGGTAGCTGAATAAAATTACCTTATTGGCCTTGACATTATGTTTACCTGACCATTGACCTGCTGGTTGGCAGCTGAAGAGCTAAGATTGATATTTGCAGCAGTTCATTTCAATGTTATCTGCTCTTAAGATTGAACTTTCAGGTCCTAAATCTTGTGTTGCAAGTAGCATTTCAGCGACCACTGCAATATCCTGTGGTTAACTATGAGCAGCAATCTGGGTAACTATATTGGCAATGCACCTGGAGGTGTATTTTGTTGGTTTGGGTTTTTTTTCACGTGTTTCAGGTCTTCATTCAAGGATAATGTTGTAAACTGAGTAATTCAAAATATCTGTGGGCTCTAAAGACATTCTCAGAAGCATGTAGATGATGAAGGAGCCTAGCTGCCATTTGCTTCTTAAGGGGACTTAGGCTCTCGAAAACACTTACACAGTCATACAATAAAGGACATTAAAGGACATACTATAAAGTTACTTAAAATTAGAATTGTATGCCAGGTGAATTTAGCAGTCTGGTAATGAACTTCAGAAGCTGCCCCTCACCCCTCCAGCTGCAAGGAGGTATAGTGAAGGTTAGCAAGTGCCAAGGATTATTACCAGAAGGCATTTCAGAGTTGAGATCATGAGCTCTGGCCGTATCCTTGGGAACAAATATTCACCTCGCTAAACCCATACCCATATTTGACATTAGGTGAGTCATTGCTGAGGGATGCAATGCCAGGCTGCAGTGCCCTTTTTCATGCTGAGTCCTACCTTTTTTCACAAAAGGTCCCTATGGGCTTTTTGTGCAGCAAGATGCATAAATACAGTGATTGACCACAGAGAATGAATTTAATTCCTTCCCTCTTTGGTGTGATATTTCCAGGTCAGGGAGGAAATGTACTGGCATGCAGAAGCTGGTACTAGTGTTGCACGTTCTGCAGAAAAATCAGTTCTGTCCAACTGACCAATTAATTACTTATAGTTTCTGTGAGAGCAGACAATCTATTAGAAACTATACCAAATACAATTGCTGAAATAGTTTATTCACACAAATTTCATCTGAGCCAATCCACTCATAGTAGTTATAATCAAGATATGTTTCAAGCAGTCTCCTTGTGTGTATATCTGGAGCACTGGATAGGAAACCTTGGTCTTTTTCATATCTCTCTAGACTACATTTCCCACAGAGTTGTAGAATGTATCATAATCAGCAGTATTATACTTCATAGAAGAGAGGAGGGATGAGACATTTTCTCCAAGCTGTTAATTTAGAATTGTCTTTTATTACATCAGATATACACAGTGCTTTAATGGCAAATAATACCTCGTCATGACAATGATCTCTTTTTCTTTCTACAGGTTTTATCTGGGGAGAAATCAAGGAAATGTGGGATGGTGGATTCAATGAGTACGTACATGACTGGTGGAATCTGATGGATTTTGCAATGAACTCACTCTATCTTGCAACTATCTCCCTTAAAATTGTTGCCTACGTAAAGGTACAGTAACTTTGGAAAGAGAATTTGTAACTTGCTTGTGAGAACTGTAGTACACAGGGTAGAAACTGTCAAAATCAAAATTACAGATTAAAGAGAATAGCTGCTTTTCAAGCAGTCTAGTTTTGAAAATTCACCGGGAAAGCTTATTAATTTGTTTGAAGAACGATTGTCCTTCTCATCCTGACTCTTTTATTAAGACAGAAGTAGATTGTTTGGGCATTGGGTAGAAGTTCCCACACTTGCTGTCCACTTTGTAGCGACTGAGTTGCCAAAGAGATGTTTTGTTTTCCATTCTGACACTGGACCTCTTTCAACAATGCTAGACATAGTGAAAACATGATTTTTGAATAAAACAGTAAAAGAAAAACAAGAATAGGATTATCTGAAAACATCAACATCCAAGATTTATAATCTGTAGTCCTAAAGATCTGTAGTTCAGAAGTTTGTGAAAAGTCTACTAAGAGAAGCAAGCCAGGTAAGTAGGAAGCTTCCATCTGATATAAAGGAGTCAACTCATTTTCATCAATACATCGTTTTAAACTATAGGCAAGGAAATGACAAAGAAGCATGCCGGAGCTTTAACACCATGTAGATTCTTCACGGTCATGTTCCATTTATGGCAAGAATGCACATCAGAGCTCATCCTCAAAAGCATCTTCCACATTTATAAACTTCTGATGCTCCAAGTTAGCATATGCACATGTTTTGAAGCCAGAGGATAGCCTGCAGCACTTTCCTTCTGTCTCTCTTTTTCAAAGACACAGATGGCCTCCTGCAAACTTCCTTATGCAGTGGCTCTCTTTGGCTTCAGTTGGAGCTGCGTGCTTGGCCTGATTCTTTTCTTGGTATGACTCAGCAGTAAATTCACTATAGTTTGTGTAATTATACAGGTGTAAGTCAAGTAACTGGAGTCTGCTCCTTGGCCATTTATATTTATGTGCTTCCTAGTTTTGCTGTGCTGCTGTGTTGGTATTACCCTGGTAAAAGGGTACTGCTTCTTTTAGCCCAGCTTCTAATAACCAGGACAAGCACTTCCCCAAAGCAACCTTGTTTAGTCTTACCCTAGCATGTGTGCAGGCAGAGAGGAAAAGAGGACAAAATTTCACAAAGCTCATTGACTCCAAAATGGCAAGCCTTTTATAAAAAACCTCTTTAGCAAGCAGTTCTACTATGGAGCCTTTTTAAAATCCAGAAGGCTGCATAGTGGTAAGTTAGTTTTTCAAAGGGAAAAGCTTTAAGATGGTTGCTGCTCCCTGAAGGGGCAGCTCTGTAACAGCATCAAAGCAGGAACAGATTATGTCTTTTCTCTCCCAACATTCAGAACCAGTAAGGAAATTAGAAACTTGAAAGATTGGTCTTCAAACTGTTAGCAAAACAGCAACAACAAAAAAAGGCTGGAAATCGTAATATTCACAAGCAAATCTTAAAATGTTAACAATCTTGTTCTTTTTCTTTCTCACACACAAATTACTAGAAGAGCTGTGCATTTATACAGTCACATACTGAGATTTAAACTCATAGCCAAACCACACCTACAAAGGAAACGCAGCTTTATATACTCCATAGGAACTACAGAAATTTGCAGGGTAACTACTAGGACCTATATCCCAGCATACAAAAGAATGCTTATGTGAATATATCTGTTTGACTACAGATCAGACCCACTTGGATTAAACGTGGCTGATCTAATAAGATCTGCTCCTGATGAGGACCAGTGTCAGACAATTCTGAGAAATGCATAAAGTCTTATATATGAATAGTTCTAAACCAGCATACTCACAGAAGTTCCCTTCTGACCTGTATCACTTAGAGGTCGCAGTACGCTCTGAAACATGAGGATTTATAACGTTGATAATGGCTTCAAAACCTTTTGCAACATGACTTGTAAAGGTTTTTGTTATTTATAGAACCGCCCCGAGCTGGAAAAGGCTGGTATATATGCCAATATACCATATTCTAACACTTCTTATAACTTCAAAGGATTACACGGACATTTAGCTTTCTGCCAAATATCAGAAAAATAAATTGCATCCTGACACTAATGTTTCCCATCCTTGTTTTTATGTGGAGACTTTTTTTTCTTGATTTGACTGGTTCCAAGACCTGGCTTTAATATTCTTCAATACCAATGAAATCTTCGGGCTAATTATAGGGTAAAAATACTTTCTTAATCAGTTTTCATTTGCTGCACTTCATTATCTTGTAATGGGGAATGTGACTGCCTGGCATAACTTGTACTATCCTGTATACATCTCTGCGGTGTTTCATCTTCATCTTCTGATGCCTAACCCAAACAACTCCAGCCTTCCCAGATACCCAGCTTCATTAGATATCTCTAAAATTTTCTATTTCTTCACTACCTATTATGCTGGGCTGCTCTGAAGAGGCTACTCTTTTCCAAGCAAGAATATACCATCGGTTTATAGAGGGCCAAAATATGACCCTAACAAGTTGTTTTAAAAATAGATGTGCGACGAAGACGACCTTTTCACATACCTTTATATGCAATCTATGCTAAGCCCTAGCAGAGAGCCCCTGGGCTGCTGCATCCAGCCAGCACACAGAAGTGATTCGCAAACAACTGTGCAAATCTAGGCAGGGGAGGTTTTCTGACCACAACCATCCGCCCCCGCTGCTGGATTCTGGCAAAAAGTTAACATGTCTGCCTGTTTGTAAACATTTCAAGATCCATCTTCAAATCAAGTTAACCAACTCAGGTCATGATGTACATGGAGTAAAGAACAGTTGGGAAATGTCAGAAGCAATCAGAGGTCACACTGTAATCATATCTCAGCTTCTTCATACAGAGGAATAGTTTGAAATACCAACTTGCTTTTAGCTCTGTCTTTGGAAAAATTGTGAGCTCGTGTATTGAACCTTCAGATTTAAATAGAAAGTCCCTGCAAACTCATGTGTCAGTAT
The DNA here is from genome assembly GCA_013399435.1 of Arenaria interpres. Taxonomy (NCBI): domain Eukaryota; kingdom Metazoa; phylum Chordata; class Aves; order Charadriiformes; family Scolopacidae; genus Arenaria; species Arenaria interpres. The sequence goes on along the minus strand of VXAK01010331.1, from coordinate 37,640 downwards.
GATATTGATACCATTTCCATTTAAAAGGTACAAAAATTATTTTAAGAGTCCTAAACACATTGACTCCACTATTAGCTATGTTATTCTAAGTAGATTTTTGCCTTTTTATACATGTTAAATGAGCAGAGACAAATATTAAAAGGACAATTATTCCTTGATGTTAAAATGTCTTTGACTCCATTCTGCTGTGCTAGAGCAGTTACATTTATACAACCAGCTCTTTTGTGTTACCTGGCTGCACTTTGTGCAGAAAATGCTTCTGCTTTTACAGTTACATTACAAACCAAGTTAATGTTATAATTGATGCACTCAAACGTATCCAGTGCTTCAGCTGTAATTATGACCTCTGCTTTAGCAACTCTTCTAAAATTGCCATGACAAATTAACTAATAAGAAAATTAATATGAAGAAAGCATTTTGGTTCTGGGCTGTTGGCACTTTTTTTGAGATTACTAGGGAAGGAAAGCATCCACTTCTTATACTCAATAGTTCATTGCTTTCCTTCTTCCCTCCCTTCTCTCTCCCTTGCATTCTTCCTGGAACGTGCTGTGTTTTGAATGTACAGTCATATTTAGGAGGAAAAAGAAAAAAGGTAATTGGAAATTTCTGACCTGAACCTGCTGAAGGGCAGTCTGAATCCCTTTAAATGTTGAAAGAGAAGGAGATTGTGTATGAATTTACGGACCTGAAGAACCCGCAAACACTGAATTCAAAATTCAAAAGGCCTGTTTTCTAAATTTAGGCTAAGAACAGCCAACATACCAGAAGCCTCTAAAGAAAAGCTGGTCCCACAGCTATCCATATCACGGGGTCATAATCCAGTAGGGACAGTTCATAAGAAGACATCATGAAACCTAAGTCTCTGCCCTGATCAATTCAGCTTCAATCCTGAATCCCAAATGCTAGTCTGACAGTAGCTGAGAATTAAGATTTTTAAAGTATTTCTTGTGTCACCGGTATCTGGTTAGTATATATATGTGAAGCATTAGTATTAGCAGGTGTGACTCAGAGTAATTACAAAATAATTCACTTTTATACCCTTGTTATTTCTTTCAGTATAACGGTTCTCGTCCAAGGGAGGAATGGGAAATGTGGCACCCGACTCTCATTGCAGAAGCCCTCTTTGCAATATCCAACATCTTAAGTTCCTTGCGTCTCATATCCCTGTTTACAGCAAATTCACACCTGGGACCCTTGCAGATTTCTCTGGGACGCATGCTGCTAGACATCCTTAAATTCCTTTTTATCTACTGTCTGGTGCTTCTGGCTTTTGCCAATGGACTGAACCAGCTTTATTTTTATTATGAGACCAGTGCCTCGGAGGAACCCAACAACTGCAAGGGGATCCGATGTGAGAAACAGAACAATGCCTTCTCCACGTAAGATGTCCTTTCCTTTCTGTTTTTAAGGTTAACTTCCACTGTCCTCTGTCTTACCTGCCTTTGCCTGTTGTCTGTCACTGCACTGAAAGTCCCTTTATTTATTCATTCGTAAATACCAGGTGAGCTGGTTGACTGTGCGGGAAAGGTGTGAGTTAACTGGGGCAGACATTCTGCTGAGCTTTGCTGTCAGAAAGACTCTTACTTAGGTCTGGAAGTGGGAGACAATCGCTTTAGTTCTGGACAAAAAAGTCTCCCTATATGATCCTGCAACTTAAGTTCTATTATGGTTATGTACAATTTCAGTATATTTGAGAAAGCAAGTATTCTTTTGCCAAAATAATTGTTTTGTCTGATTCCAAAGGAAAGGAGGGGAAGCTGAACAAAATGTAGAAAACAAGGGTTATGAAAAAAAGGTATTAATAAATAATGTTATACAGCAAGAACAACAACCTCACCTAGGCCATTTTTATGCATACATGATGTTGCAGACTTCTCTGATTTCCATGCATTGGGGTGACACTAAAATCCAAGCAAAATCCTTTTTGCTGGAAATGCTGGTGCTTTATTGAGATGTTGGCATGGAAGTTGCTGTGATGACAGCTGGCAGGGCTGAAAGAGATAGCACATGCTGAAAAATAATGTGAATTGTCTTTCTGATGTATTTGTTTTAATTACTAATAGTGGAAATAATTATAATAATCAGCCCCCACCCAATTGTTCTTGCTGCTTGCACAGTACTTAAAACACAATGTGAAGAGAAATAAATAAAGCATGGTCTAGAAAAAGGCCTACGCCCTGCAAACAAGCAAAACAAAACTGTTGTCCACCACTTTATGCTAAATTAAATAAAACTTGTCATAATGCCCAATAATTCTCCACCCTTCCTCAGCTGAAGGCTTAAGGTTAAGAAGGGATTTGTGACATATTCACACTGTTATCAAAAGCAGATGATGGCTGAGGCCACATGACTAGGTTGGAAGAGGAAAGGCTCCAACGTTGTCCTGTGGGCTCCCTCCTTAAAAGAAGTGGGGGATTTTCATGGGATAGAGTCCAGTCTTACAAAAGCATCATGACCTGGTAGACCAGACCTGCTGCCGTTTTCCACTGCAGAGCAGGAACACCATAGGCTTGATTAATTTTCTCATTAAACCCATCTATATCTGGAGGAAGTGAATGGAACTGCACTGTGCTAATGAAAAACAGAATTAAAGACTTCAGTCTTTTTTCTATTTTAATTGCTTTGCATGCCCCAGAAATGTGTTGTGCTGCCTTTGCAAAGGAATTAAATAACAAATACTATTCCTTGATCTATGTCCACATTGATGCAGCAGCCAGAGGGAGAAATGTTTGGCAAGTACAATGTTTGTTAAGTGGCAACTTCTAGCTCATGAAGGGTCAAAACCACAAAGTTTGGGACTAGAGCCTTCCTTTCCCTGGAGCTATGGTGAACAGATGTATTCAGTTCTGCATTCTGGTTTGGACCTGTCTCCATTGCGAACGAGTTGTTTTACAGATTTCACTGTCAGCAGGTTAGTGGAGAACACAACAGCAGGACTGGACTAAAGAAAATGAGCTTTCGGTCAGCAGGGAAAAAAAAAGATCCTTAAGTCTCTAGGAAGGTGTAATATCTTGGGAACTAGAAATAATAGAGAACCACTTAACAGAAAGTGTGCAGATCAGCTTAAAAACAGACCACAATTTCTCCCACCCTAACATTCAGTTTAAACCCCCTGCCAAGGAGAACGTAGCACAAAAAGGAAATTGAGGGGGCTCAGCCTTTATGACAAAGGTTTGTTTAAAACAAAATCGCAGTGGGAGGGGATCCATTAGGACTGAGGTCTCCTGGCAGGGGACAGAATGCTCTGCAGTTACTTTTTGTTTGAGACTTGCTTAAGAAATTTATTTAACGTGTTCTTAAAAGTTTAAATAGTCGTTATTAACACCCCCGGCACAAGCTGACATTTGGCCCTTGAGCAGAGGCACAGCATGGGTGACTGGCTAAGAACGAGCAACCTGCAAAACAGAAAATTACCTTGTTGGGTTGGGGAGAGCAATGGCTGGAGTGAATTCAAGTCAGAGCTGGTGTTACCTCAGGTTTGCTCATAGTTCATCCCTAATGAAAGGATAAAAGTAAAAAGCTTTCAATCAGTACCCTTTGATTCCTACCAGCATTTCTAAGCAGCCGCACAATAAGATCTAATTTTGTAAGGGAAGGAAAAGCAGGACGCAGCTCATGTTTGTACAGCTTGTTTAAAATGTGACACCTATTTACTGGTGCATTATTTCCTATTACTCCCAAAGGATGGGTTTAATATTTTCTTGGTGAGGAAATTTTCTGCATCGCAAACACAGATCATGGAAAAGTAATATTCCTTTGTGACAGCAATGAGGTGAAGTCATGAATAATTTAAGGTTATTATGCTTTGGCCTCAACATCCCTTAGAAAGCAGAGTGTCTACTGCTTAGGCAAACAATTTGAAAATATGTTTATTGCTGTGGTTCTGGCAACTGAAGGACGGAGAAGAGAGAGAGGAAGAGGAGGAAGGGGGGGAGGAAGTCACACCTTACTGTCTGCTGTGTCGTTCTCACGGGAGGGTTATGTTGGTCGCTGGGGCCATTTCTCCAGGGGCTGCAGGAGGTCAGGAGGGTTTCTGTGGCAGAGGGGGGCACTTGCTGTCTCTAAGCTGCCATGGAAAGTGGTGGAGCTTTGAGATTTGTCCTGTTTGCTTAAAATATACTTGGAAGGAGGGGATAGTCTCTCAATTATAATTTCCAAAATTATTTTTTTTAGGGTTGCTTCTCTGAAGTAGTGTGAGCCCCACCTGAAACACTGTGAAAAGATTGTGGTTCTGGCCTGTCATTAAACACTGAGGAAAGAGTAATTTAGGGCTTTCTTCTATGTAAAGTTGCAGAAACCAGTTGCTGACTTTTTCAAGGGGGACTACATGTCCACATGTAAATGTGTTTGCCTTAGTCTGGGCCCAAATTATTGGTACTTTTACTGCTAATAGTTAAAATAAGTTAAAAGATAGCTAGTTCTCCACCATTTTTTAGTAGAAGAATGCTTAGCATTCTTTGGTTAATCCTTATTTTACTGCCTCACTTATTAAATACATCTAACTAACAGGTTGACTTTTGGGAGAAAGCATTTTTGCTTTAAAGAGTCCTTATAATTTTGGCCAGTGAAAAACATAACATACGACCACAAAATATAAAGAAACTAAATCCCCATATGAAGCAGAGAGGTACATATGGAACAGATGCCTGGAGAAGCTGGGAGAACAGATTCCTGGTAGGTCAAGTAAAAGTATTTGAGTTATTTGTATTGATTTTTTTAGTAGGAGTATTTGAAAATACCTGCTGACCTCAGGCCAAAATGGAAACTCTTAAACAAGCGTATAAATGTCATATTTTGATGATATGTCATTTATGCCATATTTTGAAAAGCCGAAACAAAGATGCCCAGATAGAGCAATTATTTAGATTGCTGATTATGTATTTGATGTGATTGCGAAAGGTCACTTGTCTCTGGCTGAAGCAAATAGAGACCTGGGATGATCTCATCAGCTGTAAAGCACAGTGAGGTCAGGTCTAGTTCATCTTTGGAAGGAAGACTTCAGAAGAAGAAAACCTCTCGAGCTGAATTAATGTGATGACTCCCTTTCATCTGAGTCATTACTGATCAATTGTTGCAGCATCCTATTGAGGGCACTGCACTGTGGTGGGTGGGAGCTGCTGCACGAACAAGCCATAGTGACCAGCATTTTTGGCCAGGTGCATTGCTAACAGACGGGGTGTTGACACACTGGCCTGGTTCACCTGCAGTCACAGTAATTGCTAGCTCTCAGCCTCCTAGTGCAAAAGGGGCAAGTGAATGTGATTTCTCACATCTGCTGCTCATGGTGCCTCGTTGTTGTGCACTATTTAACTACTACGGCCATGCTGTACTTGGGGATGGGTTCCCTTGAACATTTAGTCTGCAAACATGTTAATGATGCAGGCACTGATTAAACAGGAGAGTTTATATCTAAAGATAACAGCAGTATCCCAGCATGGCAATTTCAGTTACAGGGGATATATTGTGGCTGTTCTTTGCATGTGTGTAGAGCAGAGAAGGGTTCCTCGAGGGCAGTTAGGCTCATTGCATCTCAGGAGGATGTGGACAGGGCTCTCTGACAGGTATCAAATGTTGTTGATGTAACACAGCTCTCACACATGTTGGCCAATGGGTCCCTGTGGCTGGAGTGGAGACTGCTTCCCAAGGAGAATAAATGGCTGTACTGAGCAGCTGCTCTGTGGTGTCCCAGGCTCCCAATGTTGATGCGCTCCTCACTTGAACAAGGCATTGTTTTCCATTCCCCAGGGTCAGGTAGCCAAGTAAAAATCTTGTTTTATTTACAGACTTTTCGAGACCCTCCAGTCACTCTTCTGGTCTGTGTTCGGTCTGCTGAATCTCTACGTCACCAACGTGAAAGCCAGACATGAGTTCACAGAATTTGTTGGGGCCACTATGTTTGGGACCTATAACGTCATCTCCCTTGTTGTGTTGCTGAACATGCTCATAGCCATGATGAACAACTCCTACCAGCTCATTGCCGTAAGTTATCTCATTCTCTCTCTCTTTTTGCTTTTATTTTTCTCCATGTTTTTCTCTCATCTGTTAGCTTCTAGCAAGTATGTATCTTCTGGGATGCTGGAGACTGCTGCCCCCAGTTTTTGACAGCAGATAGCTGGGATTTCTACTCACTAGCCTGAATCATGCTTGCGGAGGAGGTTTTGCTCTGTTTGTAATTCTTCTTAGCTGGAAAAGGCTTATCAGCTGTGATCTGCCCTTGTCTTCTGCAGAGTAACCTCACTGATCACCTTGTCATTAGCAGCTGATTTACTTTGTAGCAAAGAGGGTATATAAAGGGAAGCCTTCCCACTGTTTCCTTATGTTTGGTTTTAACCTGAGGGGTGGGTGTTGTGGGTCCTTCCCCCGCCCCGGCCCTTTACTGTTTCCTTGTTTGAAACCGTGTGTATCAGGAGCCCAGTCCTGTAATTTCTTATTCCACAGAATTTCCCACTGAAATTAGATCATTTCCATCTGTAACACCAGCCAGCCTCCTGGCAGCTGACTCTGTAGACCCCTAATCTCAGATTTCTGAGTAGTCTCAGTGCAGGATGGATCTGAGCTGAGGCAGCTCAGGGCTGCCAGTTGGCTGTAGAGCCAGTTTCAAACTTAACTTTATCTTCATTTGAATGTTCAAAACTGGTCTCTCTACTGTAATCTCATTCTGTGTACCTAAAAAACAATCTGTACATCGATGATTAAATTTGTCAACAGATTGAAAGCTAAAGCAGCACAGCTCTGCGTTTTAAGGCTCTTCAGGTAAACTACACAGAAACAGTATGGAAGGAAGCGAAATGTTGTGTGCACAGAACTTAAGGCAAACCAGTGGGCACTTACTTTCCAGTTCTGATGCCTAACACGACAGGTTTACAGATAGTGAGGTGATGAAGGGTTGTATCCTCTGTGAACAGAAACAGGAGTTGGGAAAGTCATTTGTGTCCCTAGCTGGTCACTCAGAAGTACAAGGCAGAGACTTCCTTCTCTGCTTTGGGTGACTCTTGGATTTACTTTAGAAGACGAAGGACAAAACAGAGAAGAAAAGAACCAGCACCAGCTCTCCTACTATTTCCATTCCCAGCTTCCTGGGCAAATCTATGGGGAAGGGTATGGGTGAGCTCCTTTCCTGAAGTACAAAAGAGAATATTGAGTTGTCTGCTTCAACGGGTTCCACAACTGCTGTTGATCATCTGCTGATTCAGGTGGCTCCTAGATTTTGTTATCCAGTCGAACTGAGCACAGACCCAGGCAAATCAGTGATACTTTCTGACATCTGATCTTTATCACGTTAAAAAGTATGAGAAAAACTGGACCACTGACCTTTCAAATGAGCAGAAAAGCAGCTTATCACAAAGGCACCGCTGCTTTATCAGCCTGTTTCAATGCTTTAAGTGCTTTGTCTTTGTGCAGTGCTACTCCTCACATTCCAGGGAGACTGGAATGAGGGGAAGATTGGCAAAAGAATAGCAGTATTTGCTATTCACTGGGATACAAACCACTCATCATTCTTTTCCCTGAATAATTTGAGTGATGCAATGACACATTACAAACAATCCCACATGACTTAGAGAGACCCATCATAAGAATTAACTGAAGTGAATGGTCCAGAGCAGACTGTTGAATTGATCTTTTTGTATAGGGAGCAGTTGGGAACAGTGAGTTGCTCCATCAAAAAATATGCTTGTGCGAGACCCGAGGGTAAAGGACTGAGTTCACCAGGTAACCAAGGCATAACACGCAATTCAGCGTGCAGTGTGAGCCCCCTACTCAGAAGAATGACAGTGGAAACGGTACAGGATACTTCTTTGTCATTTAAGCTGTCATATTGCAATTGCTGCTGAGAGTAGTGACATTCTTGGGAAGGCAAGAGGTAGTTGCTTCCAGCCTCTTCTCGGGCAGTGCATGCAGCTTGTTTTTTGAAGCTAGTATTTCTGCATGTTCACAGCATTCTCTCAAGGACAAGTTTTCTTCATGTGTCTTCTAGGGGCAAATACCAATTAATCTCTTCCCTGAAGAATCCAACTCATTAATAAGTTGAGCTTTACAACTGTGGGTCATTTTTTAACCTCCTGTAATCAGGTCTACCCCTTTCTGAATCACAGTAGGCTGGTTGTTAGACTGGGCATTTCTTCTTCCTGGTATTTATATCACATTTAATGCATGAGTAATGACAGCATTCCAGGGACGGAGGAGGAGAAATGACCCAGAAGCCCTTGCAGTGGGGTGGAGGTCTTCTTCTCCAATACATCAGTAGGAAATCTTGTGCCATGTGCAGGACTCTGCAGAGAAATAAAATGAGCTAGACATCAGGGATAAGAGTGCATCTCTGTTGTTGATTTCCCTGCTGTGAACTGGTCAGGACATCTTAATTAATTCCACTTGTTAATGAGCCAGTGGCACTGCTGCAACGCAAACGATCTTTCTCCCCTCCTTTCTTCCAGAGATGAATATGTTAATGTACTTGTAGCAGTTATTCTTCTGGTTAGCTGTTCTCCCTTGTCTCATACATACGTGAATTTCTGCTGTGAGGTTACAGAATCTAAGCTGCTCTTTCTTCGCTCCTTGTTGGGTCTCCCCAGTATGGGCGTTAGGGCTTGGTAGTTAATTAAGCACTGTAGGCACACAGCATGAAACCACAGGGTATCTGTGGAAGACGGAGCAAGGCAAGCAAAGAGTAAAACCTCCATACAGCTTTGAGTGATTCCTGACTCACAGAAGGAAAATTTTTCTGCCATAATTTTGTTGTTTTTTTACTAAGCTATTTCAGACTTCAATAAATACATTTTTTCTAGGGGTACCCTGAAGCAGTTTCAGTCTTGACTTTTTCACACAGCCCATTTTTCTCTTTTTGCCAAACCATTGTCAGGAGCTGGTGATGAGAGACACTATGTTTCACCAGCAAAGCAGACAAAATTCAAATGCACACCAGAATTTCCATAAGCTTTGTGCTGTTCTGTATGTGAAGATCAGAATGTTCTATACAAGCAGCACAGAATGCAACTGGATGCTACGCATTGCTGGATCTCTCATCTCAAATCCTTACCAGACGTGACAGAAATCACCGGATGAATAGAAGAGGAATATGTCATGATGACAAGAGGAAGGACAATTGAACTTCTCTGAGAGTAGCCAGGTGACTCCATCATTTGTGAGTGGCAGAAAGTAACAGAGTGGGTAATGAGGCCACTTTAAGTGATAGGCTATTACTCATAGGATTGCCACTTGGCTGCATCTGAAGTTATACAATCCTTCGGCCAGTTTGTAATTTTTTTCAAAACAATATGATAGTGGGTGTTACTGGGTGTTCTAGGGTGCAGGTGCATTTTGGCCTTTCTGGTGCCCTGGGGTGCAGGTTCAATTTGCAGGGAATTAGCAATCTATGCTTATTTTCTGAAAGCATGTTCCTTATATGATAATCTGGGAAGTCATGCAGGAATTAGTCACTGGAACTGTACCAACAGTTCTGACTCTGCAGCCACAGAACAACGGGAAGCAAGATTGATGGAAGAATGGCAGCTAAGACCCATCTGCAGGAGGAAAACCATAGGGCTGTGAACTCATAATCTGAGTTCCAGGTGAGTTAGAGCGATTAAGTGGTGCACAAACAGCACTAGGCATCCCACTGACATATGAAGGAGAAATGTAAGCACTTACAGCTTTCCAATCTTTTAGGAAAGTACAACGATGCTTAATACCTCAGGAACAGCGTCACACCAAACTAGGTCTGAGAAAAATTACCTCTAACTACTGTGCATGAAAGTGAAAGTGTTGTAGCTTTGAGTGTCTATGTGTGATGTTGGAATAATGACTTCATTATAGCAGTATGTATTAAGTTATGAAATTGTTTTGTGTACTGTGTTTTGTATCCTCCTGTCAGTTTGTACGTCTGTTACTTCAAGCTAGTTCATCTCAGACAGCTGTTACTGCAAATGACAGCTGCATGTTTAATTTTTTTAAGTGCATCCCTGTGAGTAGTGTGTATGACCAAATTGCAGCATAGTTGCCGGTGTTTGGATTGGAGAAATGAGGGCATTGGATACCAGACTAGGAGTGCAGTTTTAAATGATGGAATGAAATAGAGTGCATTAGCACATACTGTGGAGGACTTGAATAAAAATTATAAGTATTTTGCATAGCAAAACAAAAGCTGTACAGTAAACAGAAGCAGTTGGTATGTCCAGCTAAAAATAAGCAGTAACTTTCAGGAAATTTTGACTGTGTCGCGATGTTGTATGTGGCATTTTCTCCATTTTTGCAGAGTAGGGAGCTTAGGAATTAAAGCACAGAAGAATATAAAGATTTTTCACCTCCTTATTATATTGTTTCCAAGATGACTTTGGATTTCCACCAGGAAGTGGTATCAAACTTTTCTTGATCTACAATGAACAAGAATTCCTCTAGGTTTCTGCACCAATTGAACTCCCTCAGCACTATGGCAGTAATTGCTACCCAGTTTAATTCACAGCAGCAGCAGAAATTCTCTTCCCCACTGTGATCTATGACCCTTAGGACTGTCAAAAAATTGTTGCACCTCCTCTGCTTGCATGACCTGCACAGCTATTACTTTGTGGTTTTGCTAAGGATGAATTTTACAAACCAATAAACTTAGTTCAAGATACTGGACATTCTGCGCAGTCCCTGCATGTGGCAGGTTTTGGGGTGGCAGATTGTCCCCCTATAGAGGTAAGGTCAGCTCCAAAGCCTGGACTCAAATCTAAAGTACTGTAAAGCATCAGGAAGTGTTCATCTCACAAGCGCCATTTCAGGACCATTAATTTGAATTTCTTAGGAGAAATTGAGATGTTTGGTTTTTTAACTCTCTCATACAGCAGGAAATGAAATTATGCTCTTGTTGCCAATGTGAGCTGGGATTAATGTCTCTTGAAGCTTTTCATGGTGTAGCAAAATAACTAGGCTCTAGAAAGGCGGTTAAATGGCTCTTTGGTTTGCTGGGTGAATGAAGTATCACTGTTTGCCCCCCAGTTTTCTGGCCCTCAGGGGCTCCCGCTGATCAACATGCACATCCTGCTGGTCACTGCCCATGTGCAGACCCTTGTTCTGGGTGTAGGTAATAAACTCAAGTCTTTTCTTCATTCTACTGTGCAACTGTAATTACCCAGATCTCAATTACTGCACTCCCAAAACTCATCTGTGTCATCAGTAATAATTAATTGAAATCGCAAATTCTCCTGAACTTACTTAGTGCCTATTGTGACACTTGGACAGGCAGATTTCTGTTACATTTTTCCCCATGGAGTGTGATTCATGTGAAGAAATGCCGGACCCTGCTCTCTAGTTCCCTCCTGGGGAGCTGTAGCACATCTTTAGAGGAGTGGGATTGATTCCCAAGGCTGGATGCTCTCTCTGCAGTTTGTGACTGGACGCTGGGGACTTCCAGCAGATTTTTATTTGAAAGTGAAGGGAAATGCGTTGCGGCAGTGGTGTGCTGTGATGCCACCATACAGCGAATGGCCTGTGTGTGAAATTAGCCCTGCAGCCTTGCTCTAGACTGGCAGGCAGCTTAATTGCTTTTTGTTAGCAAGCTAAAGTATTCATTTGAAGGTGTAGAACTGTTTGTCTTTTTGCTGGCTTTGGCCTAATTACATATAACCCATGGACTTGAATCAAGTTGTTAATATTCATCTGGTGTTTGCAGAGCCTCTAAATGGAAGCACTCGATGTGCTCTGACTTCACATGCTGCATCTTTCTTCTGTTGTTAGACTAGACAAAGCTAATTCTTCTTCCTAGGGCCCAATCCTGCAAACCCCTGCTCGTACGAGTATTGTCAGTGGGATCACAAGGTTAATCCTTTCTGTTGTTTTTAATCTTTGAAAATCCAGATATTTATCTGACCCTGCCTACCACCGTGGCCAAACCAATCCGGGGCTTATTCAGAGAAGCAGAAACGTTGCATTTAAGTAAAAACCAAGATGAGCTTGCAATCTGCAGATGACCCCTGACTGATTTAAGATATTACAGGGAATTTGCTGGCATCTGTATGGGTGGGTTCTGTTTTCTTTTGGTGTAGTTAACACACCAGTGCCCCATATGACAGGTCAATAATTCTCTGCCCATTACGTGTGAAGCAGCGCAGCAAGGTTTGCTCTTGCTACATGATAGAAGTTGATGTATCCAGATGGAACCACATAGGTTGCAGCCCCCTGCATTATCCCATCTTTTATTTAGGCCTGACAAGCTCAATTAGCATTATCTTGTGCTTCTGCATCGAGGGGACTTTTGGTAAAAAGGCAGAAGAAAAGGCAGATAATAGCAATCTATTACTGAGGAAAAAGCAGTGAAAACTAAAAAGGATTTATCTGGGATGAGCTTTCACTCGATAGTGCGCAATGGGAACAGCTATATTAAGAATCCTCTGAAACGTGACTTTTTAGATGCCAGTGCTTCACAGATTTCCTTTTCAGCATGCTGCAGTCTAGCAAATAAGTTGATGCTGATTATAAAGGTGAAACAGGATACCAGCTCCTTGGCTGCAGACCCTGCTCTCAGAATCTGGGAAGGAAAGAGGGGCTTCGTCTCCTGAATCACTGCTATCTGCACAGCCCAAGATTCACTTTGAGACTTGAGCGATCTCATACATTTATAATGGTTCCCTTTCTTTTGGCTTAAGGATATATTTAAATGATCAGGATGTTTAGCTAGGATTTTTCATATTTGAGCAATTTTCAAATTTTTCAATTTTTGGCAGCAAAGCTCATGCATTTAAGTGACTGTGCAAACAGGCTGACTTCCAGAGGTGTCGGGCACTTGCTTCTCCCGCTGGTGCTATGGCCTTTACAGACTCAGTAAAAGACAGTTCAGCTCTACTCCTTCACTGAGGAAAGGCAATTTATGACCAGTGATAAAAGAGCAAAATGCTAAAGTCTTTGGTCCCTGAATACTTGTACATGGTTTTGTTGCTTAACTATGGAAGTTTGGGAATGATGATTTTATTTTTTTGGTTACTTGAGGAAAGGATATAAGGGGTGTGTATATATGCACACAAAAAGGTTGTAAACCCCAAGGAGATACCGCAAGGCTCAGAGCTTTGATTCAGGGAAATTTCAGCAACACATGAAACCAGCCCCCAGGCCCAGATGAGTAATGAATTTGCTGTGTTACTACCCGTCTGGTCAGCTCGATGTTACCAGATATTCTGGTAAACGTTTCTGTAGCATAGGAGTCAGTGGCAAAGACCATCAAATGTGCTTTGTGATTATTCATAATCAGAGCTCACATCTAAAAGTTACAAATGGCTCTAAATAACACATTAAAGAAACTGTTAGACCTTTAAATACCTTTGCAGCAGCTGACATCGTATTTCCCAGCTGAAATCACATCCTTTTAATGGCACAGACTGGATCCTGGGATCTGAAATTCCCATGTGGATCCAAACTGGAATTTTTCTTCTTGGGACAAATTTCTCTTGGGGGAAAAAAAAAGGGGGGGGGGGGGGAGAAATAATTAAAAAGGGGTACAGAGAAGTACCTGATTTTCCTTTGTATTTGGCTCCCACCAGTTCAGCAATAAATTTCAAGACATTTCTTCTTCCTTGGAAGAGTCAAATCTCAGGCTGACCAGCTATGCAGAAAAAAAAAAATCAAAGATAATATTCTGTAAAAAAAAGTGCAGGTAGAAATGAGTCGAAGTTCTTTTTTTTTTTTTTTTTTTTTTTTTTTTTTTTTTTTTTTTTTTCCCATGGTACTAAGAGAGTCATCAACACTCAGCACTTTGGGTTAGACACACCTTCTCAGCCCACCATGGGCTTGTGTGAATTACTTGATTTTGACCTGGCTGGAGGTAGTTAACATTATCAGCCCAGATGCACCTTTATCTCTCTGACTTTCAGCACGAAAAGAGGCTCTTATCAGGCAGTGATAAAGGAGAGAGAATGGATGGCAGGAAGAACAAAGCCTTAGTGATATCTTTCTCATTGTTTCTTCTTGCTGAGGCTTTTCTAGAGAACTATTTGTCTGCATGACCTCTACTAGTGAGCCGATTTACTTTATTATTAAAATAAAAGCTGAACTTTGCTGGAATATGAGTGAAGAAAAAAAGGTGCTAGTTCAAATAATTTAACTGCACTAAAACCAGCACAACTCACAGTTCTCTGTTTTCTCAAATGCAATATTCCCTGGCCTTCTCATTAGCTATTGTTGTTGCCATCCAATATGCTGGTGGAAGATGAAAGGTAATTGATATATATATAACCTGAATACATTGTGGAATGTAGTGTATTGCAAGCTATAATAAAAATTTTAATTATGAATATATTCTGCACATGGAAGATATAAATAGCAGAGATGCTAAAGCGTGCATTTTCCGAGTACAAACAAACTGATTCCCTAGAGCTGGGAAAATCAGCCAACTTGCAGTACGGAGGTCCATCCTGGGGAAGCGATGGTCAGTGCAACAGCTCATCTACTAGCTCTGCTGTGGTGTCACTCAGGAGCAAATGCCCATGCTCTTCGCTTGACCTTGTGTGTTTGGTAGCCATTGGTAGTTTTCTACTCATTGCAACCAGTGACCTACCTTGTTTCCATAATTTCCAAGCCTGGCTATGTATCCTTTGTTTCAGTGGCCAGTCCTGCCCAAACCATGACACTGCGCTGCAAAGATGGAGTCCTTTATCTACCTGACTATAAAACGCAGTCACCATATTATGTGTCTTGCTGTCACTGAACTGGCCATTCCCTTGATCTGTTTGAAGTGGTCGACCTCAGACACTGTAAAATGAAGGAGGCTTTTCCTAACTTCCTCTGTTACAGCGTGTTCTTTTATGGGCTCTACCATGACTGGGATCTCCATCCAGCTTGCAGTCCTATTGATGGCTTATCTGAAGTGTCTGCTATGTCAAAATCTAGATTTTTAGTTTTTTCTCCCTTTTTTTTCTCTCTGCTCTGTTTGATTTCCTCACCTAAAAGCCTTGCTGCCTTTTGCCAGATAAGGATAGCTCTTTTCTAAAATCAAGTCTTTACCCGTATTGTGGCACAAGTATTTGATTTTCTTGCATCCCAGTGCTGGTATTTATTTATGAGTATTTCTTCAGGACCTGCCTATGCTTGAATGTACTTTTCCTTTCCAGTGCTGGAACCAAAAATGCCCTGCATCCCTGGCTGAGCTGCTGCCCAGGAGCAGCTCTCCCTCCCCGTCTGCACGCTCGGCCTTTGCCCATTTGCCTGCGTCGTGTGCTCATGCGTGGGGTTTGCTTTCCGGCTCTCCCGGCACCTCTCCCCTCACATCAGGGTGCTCCCCTGCTTTGCGTGTGCTGGTTTGCATCTGCCATGGGCTTTGTTCTCCTCAGAGCATTGCCACACGCTCCTCTTCAAAGCCCTGCGTGGTTGGCACGGGGCCACTGCAGCTTCCCCGGTGTGAAGGTCTGGTTGATGGTCAGGGCTCCCTTTGCGTTACCAGTGCAGCGGCTGATTTTGTGCTAGCCGGTACTTTCATCTCTTTTCTGGCTGTCTCATTCCCTAACTGTTCTAATTGCTTTTTCTAATGCTAGATTGTCCTCCTTTAGTATTTTTTCTTGTATTATTTTTGAGAGTGATCCTATTAAGTTCTTATCCTTCGGTACGTCATCCCCAGCTTTGAAAGCAAAGTCATTTGTTGTCAGCTGCAGCTGAATTACCTACGCATTAATTGCCTTTGTAGGTCTCTGATTTTTCTCACAGACTTTTTTTTCCTTTCTATGACATACTTTTCTTTGAAAAATAGTAAGCATCATTTACCTTGAATAGTCTGCTTCGATTTTTGCTGCTTGCTTCTCTGAGCTCATCATTAAACCCTCAAACTCTGCTGAAGTTATTTCCAGTTTGCCCAACACGTATTACAAAATTAACAGCTTTGAAACTGCACAGGAGTTGTCTGTGTCGGGTTCTGTAAAGATTAACTTTCTCCTGACCCTCCTTCTGCAGTGCTTTCTGTTCAGGTCACACAAGGGTATATTTCTTGTCCTAGCCTGCTTGAAGGCCATTGCTGATCTATTTTCTGTGCTGTTTCCCTGCTCTGGGTTTAGCAAAGAGCAATAAAGAGACATGTGAGATAGAAAGATACTAAACAAAGTTTAATGACTTGTACACTTCACAGTGCAGCTAATTACATAACGAAAAAGCACCTTTGAAGTTTCTGTGCCTTTTAGGCAACGAGCCTCCCTTACTCAATAGGCTGCAAATAAGATCTGTCAGTGAGCACCTTGCAAAGGTGAACACTGCGTCTGCCCGCCCTTCCTAGAGCAAAGTACTACAGCTTGGGCAATTCCTAATCTCGTGGGGCTGCTGCTGGCACCTTCTGGGCAGAAATCACACTGGGTTCTGCCAACATTCCCAGCACAACGGGAAAGCTTCCTGTTCCTCCTTCCGAGGAGACACTCACCACAGCCAGCCAGCCTGGTCCTGAGGGCATTGTCACAGCCATCCATATCTGCATCTGACAGGCAGCAGCCTGATTTCCAGCTTAGCCCGCTGACTGTTGTATAATAAAACACAAAAAAGGCACACACAGCCCTTTTTGTGCCAGCTAGAACGAAACTACCTATCTTTTTATGTTATTCTTCCCAAATGGGTGTGGGGAGGATTTGCATCCCAAGAACACACCTGAGGAAGGGGCAGAAGCCCTTGTGCACCTCTGTGTGGCATAGAGGAGCTTGAGTAGCTGATTATCTCGTGATTGTTTTACAGTGGAAAAGTTTGCAGATCCCAGAGCGCCTGGTGACGGTACCATCGTCTCAGCATTACGTTTTAGCTGAGTGTTTGTACCATGGCTCTGCTCCAGCCTGACCCAGCACTAACCACGGTGTGCAACCGCAGAGTGTAGGGAGCTGCCACAGTCCATGTCAGCCTGTTGTCCCTGAGCTACCGTAAACTCAGGACTAGCCTAGTGCTTTCAGGGATGCTGATTTGAGAGTCATGAGATCAGGCTCCCATGCCCCTATTTGCCACAGGCTTCCCAGGGGACAGCCCTGTGCCTCAGCTCCTGTCTGCTAAGTTAAAAGTAACAGCGTCTTCCTCCATCAGCTTTCCAGCCACAAGGGAGCTAAGTAATACTAAACACATGAAGAGGCTGAGAACCTGGAGGCTGCAGCAGCGGGGGTCATCTCATACAGAGAACTGAAACAGCCTTCCATTGCTGGGGCCCTGCTGGCTGGTCAGGACCAGCTGAGAAGCTGGCTGTTACTTGGTATGATCTAAACCATACGGCCCAGCAAGGAGATGGTGATGGAAATCTTTATAGAAAACATTTCACAAAATGTAAACAACAGATTTTCTACACAGAGATGAAGATGGAGATTAATGCTTGAATTATCCTGGATAATTAGTGTAGCAGGTAATTATTTAAAATCTGGCACATCTGTGAATACATCACTTTGACTGAATTAGAAAATCCTCGCAACTGCTACAGTGAGTTGGCTTCAGTGATCCCACGGGGAAATCTTTATAGGAGATTAAGTCTCACTTCAAATGGCAGAGATTTGCAAGAGGATTACGTGGCCAATATGACACATTCACATTGTGATAGTAAGTGATACAGGGTTTTTTTTTCTCACAGAGAAGCCAAGTGCTGATTTCTTTGAGTTCATGTGTTCTTTGAGCTCGAGGGCTCAGCCTTCTTAAGAAGTAGAGTGTTTTATAACTGAAATGATGAGCAGTGCTTGAAAGAAAATGGTGGCAAGAACAAGGGCAAGAGCAACAGAAGCTCAAAAAGAGGACAGTGAAGTCTAAACTTGTAAATTCCTAAAGCAACAAGGTCACATTTGAAAAGCTACTGGGTATGTTTCTTTAGCTTGTTGTAAATGTTGCCAAAAGTTGTCATCTAAGAACATTGTATAAAACACCGCAGGTCTATGAGGATCTTGTGGTGGCTCCTCAGTGCGTCTGCTCGAAGCTCCTCACCACGGGGAGGGCTGCGGGGCACATCTTGCACTGCTGAGCTCCCCTTGGTGCGTGCCCTCTGCCAGTGCTCCCCGTGCAGGGGCAGAGCTCCTGTGCTCCCTCCCGTCCTCTCTCTCAGGAGCCTCCCAGGGTTATGTCTATGCCGGCTGTCCCTGGCAGTGGGCTCTGACACACCATCTCCTGTGACCCACCTCTGTAAGTCAGTGGCTAGTGCAGCACTGCTGCAGGTGGCACTGAACCCTCCAGCAGCAGGTCCGGGCTTGTCCATCGCTGCATAGCTTTGTGGGGTGTGTGGTGGCCAGGGGCAGGCTGAGCAAGGGAAGGGCCCTCGGGTTGGACTTTCACCGTACTGGCATTCTGGAGCTCGCTTTGAGTGTTCACCTACATGGAATCTCCGCAACAGCTTTGATGCAAAGCAGGCTCAGACTCGAGCAGCTCTCAAAAATGTAAATCTTGCCCAGTGGCCTGCAGTCACTGGGGAGATACACCAAAATCCTGCAGTGCGTCTGGTGGCCCACTGGGCCACGTTCACAGCCAACGCAATGACTGATGTAGTGGCTGTAACTCACGAGTGCTTCAGGTGTGAATTGGGTATGGAGTGATTGCTGAAGCGTGGTACCCTTGGTACTCGGCACAGGGAGGAGAGTTGGGAAAGCTGTAGTTTCGTGTGCAGATTTCACTGCTTACAGCACTAAAGAGAGCTCCAACCAAGAAAATGGTGGTTTCCTGGCACACAAAGACATTCTTACTAAAATTGAAATGTCTCTTTCCAATGTTTGCAACACAAAACTGCTGCCAGGAGCTCTCATCTGATTTGCTCAGGTTCTCAAAATATCAAGGTGAATAATTGAGACAGTCTGAGTTTGTAAACCCTGGGGAATTCACAGCAATAGAAAAGAGAAAGAAAAGATACAAACAGCATCCAACATCCACTGCTAAATCACCTCTGCCCAGGATATGCCTTTTTTATAATGTGCTGATAGAAATTGCTGCCAAGTCACCACATCTGATCCCCCCTCACCGGACCTTTGACAGACCTTTGTAGAAGGGAAGGGTGTGTTTATAACCTTCTCCAAACTGCCTTCTCCCTTCTGACTCCTCAATAGGATATTTACACCTGCTTCTGTATTGACAAAGAACTTAAAATATACACATCTCTATCCAAAACCAACAGTCTTTGCACTCTCTTCAGCTGCTGCCTCACCCTTAACTCCCCAGCTGCCCCACACAGTGCTATCAGTATTGCCAGGTGTCTGTAGTTTCTGCTCACCCTAAGAAAAGCTTTCTTGCAGCAGAGCTGAATAACCCAGTGCTGGTCTCATTCAGTTATTCCCTTACAAAATGCTTTAGATGCTTGAACGTGCAATGCCCCTCTTGTTTGCAGCCTCTTGAGATGCGGCAACCACTGGGGTTTCCCTGGTACTGAGTGTGTCCAGGTAGAGCATAGGGAGCTGAAGCTTAGGTCCCTTCTCTACCAAGTAAGATCTGATCTCCCGCCTTCCCTGTGGGCAGTGCACCACCCCCCGGCGCCCCCTTGCCTCACATGGCGTGTGATGCCAATCATTTGTTGTCCTTCTGAAGAGTCTTTCAACTGAAGTTGCCCAGACCAGGAAACGTTCAGGTAGAGAGATGAGTATGAGTGAGCCTTCAGGACTGAGCAGGGAGCAGCCAGCCCTGCCTCTGGAAGAGGCCGGGACAGCTCTGCCTTTAACTCTGAGCAGTTCTTAGGCAGGAGTTGTCCTGTGGGCTGGTTGTGGAGCTCAGAGCACTAACCCAGCGTCTGGGAAGGAGGAACAGCAACTGCGTGGCACCAGCTTGTCCTCTCCTCTAGCTCTGCTGCGCTTGCTGCAGCCTGCAGGTAAGACAAATAAGGAAAAATGAGCAGGACTTTTTTTTTTTTTTTTGGTGGCAGTTATTCCTACTGCTGCAAACTTTATTTTTAACTACCCAGAACCTAATTTCCACCAGCATCAGCTTCTAATGCTTCATTATGATGCTGCAGTTTCCTGCTTATGGGGTCTGATAATGTGTGAGGCAAAAAGGGGCATACCAGGATATCAGGCTGCTTTCTCTGTGTCTACCTATGGCTTGAGACCAGCCCTGTCGGTAAGTTGGCAGGGGATAGCAGTGTTCTGGGCTGATTCAGTCCGTCTGCAGAAACTAATGTGCCACTGGGCCACTGAGGCAGTTGTTTTAAATGGAGAGCTGCACATAACTTGAATACTCTACTAAAATGGAGTTCAGCTGCACATCACTGTCAAAACGTGAGCATATTTTACCCATGGCAGAGCACTGGAGCGTAGCCAGAAAGCCAGTGTAGTAATTTTTTGGGCATGTTTTTTGGGCATGAATGTTCAGCCATATTTTATTAAACTCCCTGTCCTACTCTTCGCTGCGTGTTTCTGAGAGCTGCTCCCTCACTCAAGAGAGCTGCTTGTTCCACCCTGGTTGAAATCTACTCAGAAACTTAAAATCCCGTATTGTCCTTTTCTCCTACCTTGCACTGTTACTTAGCCTAGATAATCACAGCTTTGGTTTAATCTCATGTCAGGTACTGTTAATGTAAATGATGAACAGCTAAAATGTCATAACCGTCAGTTTAGCACTATACTCTGCAGTGATAACAATACACTAATTTACCATTCAAATTTAGAGTACTATTGTAAGCTGTGTTCAGCACTGCTTGGCTTCAAGCTATTTCCTTCCTTTTCTGCCTAATGTCAGAATTTCTGCAGAACATACAAAACAGTGACATTTTTTAACTTTAAAACTAGCACTCTGTTCTGAATAGCTGCAGTATCTCTCTGAACCCAGGCTGCAGGTAGATATCTCTGCCCTGATGTTGAAAGGAATATGCAATTTGTTACTGGGCGGAACTGCCCACCCGCTCCCAGGACTAGAGTGCAATTAGCTTGATTTGAGGATCCCTATTTTGCAGTGTCAGGTTAGTGTCTCGCATAGACCCAGCATTTCTTCTGTATAGACCGTGTGCCATCAGTGCAACTGAAAAAGGATGCTATTAACTTTCCACCTTTACTTTGTTGGGATGAAAAACACTAGAGCACAGCAAAGTAGCATGGTGATAATATAAATGAAAAAAAAACCCAACAAAAACCCAACAGTAAAATGTTTCCCATTTTGTGTAAGAATAATGCAGAGGCAAGATTTAAAATACAGCATGCATAAAATGTGTCACTTCCTTGTAAGAGCTGAATTAATGGATGCTATAAAAACCAAACACATCAAAAAATACTATGAAAGACCTTTTTCCAGGGAAGAATGTGAGAATTCATTGGATTTGGACATGAGGAACAGTGGTTTGTGATAACAGACGTGCCAGCAAAAAAGAAATGTGTTTTCTTGCTCCTTCTATTGGTGAACTAATAAGCGTAACCTCTAAAGGACGAAGTCCGGCTTTAGCATGTGAAATTACTTTTGCTGAATGTGGCTATCATCTCATTTCTCAGTGGTTGGTATTTTACACTCTAGCTACATTTCACACTGCATTTTTTTAAGTGCACCCCCAGTGAGGGAGGTGGAAGAAGCGACGCTGCTTTGCCTGCAGCTGGAGAAATCCTTTATTGCTCACACGTCAGCTCCTCAGCCGCTGGCAGTTGCTCCAGGAAAGCCTGCCTGAAGCTGTTGATCATCTCTTTCCTTCTCTCATAGGACCATGCGGATATTGAGTGGAAGTTTGCACGGACAAAGCTCTGGATGAGTTACTTTGATGAAGGCGCCACTCTGCCCCCTCCTTTTAACATTGTCCCAAGTCCCAAGTCAGTCTGGTACCTCTGCAAGTGGATTCACAATCAGCTGTGCCCAGGCAACGACTCTGACAATGAACAGAAGCGGCATGAAAACCTCAAAACATTCACAGTAAGGAGCTGCCTGTGTTTATACTTCATTTTTTGAGGGCACCTGTGCATGTTCAGGATCGCGAGGGCCGCTGCTCTGCTGGTGCAGAAGGTTGCTGGATCATCACTTGCTAAGAGCCACCAGCAGCTCTAAAAACAGCAGTAAGCAGGTGACATAGCTGTGCCTTTCTCTTTCCAGGAACGGCACGCTGACAACCTGATTCAGAATCAACATTACCAGGTAAACTCTTCAGCTCATAAAGTTTTCACTTGCTGTTTCTTCTTCCTGCTTGTTTTCTAATACCATGACTCTTGCTCGCTTCTAGAATATACTTTGATAAGTGTCGGTCCTCTTAAGACAGTTTTGCTTATCATGGATTAAAACATTTTCTCACTAGCGATGAGATGTTTTGGTAAATCCCTCCTAGCTTTTCACCCCTCTGAAGTAGTGGAAAACTTGCCAAGTACCAGTCTGGCTGCTGAAGTCAAAGGTGACATCCCCATTGCCATCAGAGGTACCTGGCTGTCACACCATCCTGATTAAAACTGTTTCTGCAGCATTTGTACACACTTTTGAATCATTTCTCTCCTGTTCTTTTTTTGTAAACCATCCCACTCAAAGAGTGGTGGGGATTTTATTTTGGACACCTCAGGAAGGAGGAATGGTTCCTTTGCTGAATTTTGCTTGTTTTGTTTATCGTCATCCTGTCTGTCATCAAGTCCTCATTATAAGTTAACCTACAAAAGGATGAAACTGCAGCTTCGGAACTGGAACTCTGTATGACTTATTATGCCGGCATGCTGGAAGGAAAAGAAATTCTCCAGACTGTTAGGTGGTAGGTTAGGCCATACTGTCAAAAGCCATTAGTAATTTGTCTTACTTAAGACATCTCCTGCTTTTTGAAGAGTTTTTATCTGAAGTTGAAGTTTAACATAATTAGTCACCTTTAACAACCGACATTGGGTACTTTTCTGGCTTCACACACAGCTCACGGGTACCAACTGTGAGATCTCTTAAAATACCTCCCAGTAAAACTTTGGTGTGGAGACAATCTTCATGCTTGGTGTTGCTCAGCCTTGTTATCCCAATGTATGAAATGGGGGGAAATGAAGGGAAGGTTTGGAGTAGTCTCTTCTGTGTATAGAGATCAACCTCTGTGTGTGTTGACTGGCAGAGATAAACGTACAAGCTCAAAGTACCAGTTTGCTTATGTAAAGCCAGGAAGAACACAGGGCAAAATGGATCTCATCCAACCAAAATCTATATTGTAACAAACAGTCCAGGTAATGCAGAGGAGCAAGAACCTATGGAGAAGTCACCGAGGGTGGGATTCAGTCCTTCCAGCGCTGTCCACAGACACTGCAGCAGCCTTGAAAGGAGTTTCTAACCTGCCATTAGGGAACGCCCAGGCTGCTGGCAGGTGTGGTTTAATGTGAACGTCCATTGCCCCATGGGGTCCCGGCTGTTCTTCACGTTATTTGTTGTCAACATGCCCTCCTTGGCTCTCAAATGCTTGATAAACAATCTTCAAATGGCAAGCTTAGCCTTTCAGGATACACAGCATATACACGAGACTGGTGATCTCAAAAACTTTCAGCTATTGAGATTAAATGGCTTAAGGACATTTAAGAACATCAAGAATTTTTTCTCAACAACTTTTACATCTATAAAACAAATGCAGAATACCTGCTCATGGTAGCTGACAACTGAGTGTTCAAGATGGAAGGTATTAGCGCTTTCCAAAGGCTTGTTCTGTTTAAAAGAAAGCGTTCTGTTTCTAATGGTAAGTGATTTTCTTATTAGACAGCAGAGTCAAGCCAGCCGTTGAATCACTCGTATCGTTTCCCATCCCTGGAGGTGTTCAAGGCCAGGCTGGATGGGGCTTTGAGCAACCTGGTCTGGTGGGAGGTGTCCCTGCCCATGGCAGGGGGTTGGAACTCAATCATCTTTAAGGTCCCTTCCAACTCCAACCATTCTATGATTCTATTCCAGGAAGTCATAAGAAATCTTGTGAAAAGATACGTTGCAGCAATGATAAGGACTTCCAAAACCAACGAAGGCTTAACTGAAGAAAATTTCAAGGTAATTCATTATTCCGTAATAATAATTTATTATATTAATTCAAGTAGCCACTTGGAGAGTTTGCACTAACTTGTCAAGATGATTTGTAATCTGCTGTGGAAATAGGCCTATTACTGGGAATGCATACCATGCATATATTGCGGGGAGGGGGGGTGAGCAGAGAATATTCTTATTCAGGTGTCTTCTCATATGGTCACCTCCCAGATTTTAATATACAATATGGTATGTAGACAAAAGCTTTGGAAATGGTAGGAATTAAGTATCTGATTTGAGGCAGCACCACATTCCTAATTCTAACCTAGACAGAGCTAAAGAATGAGTCTGGGTTAATGGATACGAAGAGCACTTAGCAACAAAGTTAAAGTTGGGCCTATCACCGAACCAGGGTTTCTGCCATATTTCTAAATTCCAGCAGTGTTTCCACTTTTTTATAACTGTCTTATTTAACTTTCCTTTTTGAGGGGGGAGGCGGTGGAGCTGGCAGAGGGGGTTGGTCAAGAGGCTGGTCCCACCATCTTTAGAAACAAAGATGTCGTGAGGTCTAAATTCTCAGGATTACCAATACATTCTTTTTGTGTGTCACCAGATGATGAAGATGCATGTAGTATTCTTGTAAGTGTGAATTGGTATCAGTCACTTGCGTATCTCTGAACAGTTCTCCCAAGGGAATGTCGTCATTCCTTCGTGTCACAGATAAAGCTGCTGAGTGTAACTCGTTCCCCCTCTTGCCCTAGGAATTAAAACAGGACATCTCAAGTTTTCGCTATGAAGTTCTTGACCTCTTGGGCAACAGGAAGCCCCAGAGGAGAAGTTACTCTACCAGCAGCACAGAGGTGTCCCAAAAGGATGAAGCAAATGAGGATGGTGCTGGAGAAAAATCCAAAGCCAAGAGCGTGTCTTTCAATGTAGCCAACAAAAAAAAGGACTTCAACGTATCTGCTCTAATTAAAACTATGTCCGGGATCGATATGGTGGAAGAGAAGCCAAAAAGCAATGGGATCAGTAAGCGCTCCTTTGTCCGAAATGGAAATAGAGTTCAGAGACTCTCCAGCTCCAAGAAGGAGTCCTTTAAGAGACTGGGCCTACTTTTCTCCAAGATGAATGGACACGTACCTGAACCAAATTCAGAACCCATGTACACTATTTCAGATGGAATTATTCAGCCACACTACATGTGGAAAGACATTAAATATTCTCAGATTGATAAAGAGAGAGAAGAGAATTGTTCCAAAAGTGAAATTAACCTCAATGAGGTGGACTACAGTGGGAACACAAGACTTACAGGACATAGCAAGGAACGCCCTGTGGTTTGTACCAGCTCCCTTCACTGTGCTTCCAGTATTTGTTCCTCTAATTCCAAACTCATAGACTCGTCAGAGGATGTGTTTGATTCATGGGGAGAGGCTTGTGACTTGTTTATAAACCAGTGGAAAGACGGGCAGGAGGATCATGTTACAACTCGGCTATAAGTAAAGCTATCTTAACACTCGCTGGAAAACTTAGCCGATTATTTGTAATTGTTTGCTCTCATCTGATTCAGCGTTACCATTTCCTTTCTGTCCACAGGTGAAAAAAGAAAAAAAGTGTAAAACTACTGATGTTAGCCTATTTTATAGCCATCTGAAC
This sequence comes from Arenaria interpres, assembly GCA_013399435.1. Classification (NCBI taxonomy): domain Eukaryota; kingdom Metazoa; phylum Chordata; class Aves; order Charadriiformes; family Scolopacidae; genus Arenaria; species Arenaria interpres. The sequence continues at coordinate 12,197 of VXAK01010331.1, read as the reverse complement.
CCTTTTTAATTTTCTTTTCTTTTTTTTTTTTTTTTTTTTTACACTCACAAGTACTAAACTAAAGGTTTCACCATTTATAAGGTCACTATAAACCACGGGAATCCCTTTGGATGCAGTCTTAATCTTCAAATGCCACAGACTTCAGTCACGCTGGTGGCTGAGTAGAGGATTTCTCCAGCGCTCTCGCCACCATCCCCCTGTCGCTGGGAAATCACTGCTGCGATCCAACGCCATCGCCTCTGTGTCCTGCTCGATTTTCCTCGTTGATCCAACCAGCTGGTGAGCACTGTCTTAGCAGGTGGCTGAGAATCATATTTAAAAATCTTTTTAGAATGGGTTTCAACTTATAACTGGCTTTTTGTTTTCTTTAAGCAATATGACCTCTGATTCTTCCGTTTGTCTGTGTTTTTTCAGGTTGTTTATTATATTAATATTGTAAACTGTTATGGAATAAGAGATGCCCTTGATTATCCAACTAGAACTTGTCATGATTTGCTTATTTACCCAAGTCCCATAAGAAATTCCCCCTGTAGGGAGCAGAGTAACCTTCCAGTTAACCTGAGAACGGAAGCCAGCCCCTGGCCTTGCTACCAACCTCTGCATAGATGAACTGACCCAAACCCAGCTGTGGCTGCTTGAAACACAAACCTTAGTGCGCGTCTCATATTTCTAACAGGCTGAGCCAAACCCCAGCCCTGCGCCTTGCCCTTAATCCCCACCCCTTGAGCTGTATCTGGGTTCTGGAATTCCTCATCTCACTTCCATGGCTGCATTTGCTTTTTGCTGCCTCTCTGATGGATGTCAGGGTTGAGGAAGAAAACCATCCTGCTAGTATATGGTGGGTGCTAAGAGATCCTGGGCCTGTGAGCTGCGTTTCTGAAAAGCAACCTAAGCAAGAGCAGCTCAAACTGCATCTGGCGGCAGCTGGAGTCTCTGCAGTTCCTTTTCTAAGGTGCAACAAAAAAAGGAGCGTGGCAGGAGAAGTTACCCTTTATTTCCCCGGTCGTGGTAGTGTCTGGACAGGCCTAGCCCTGTCACTGCTTTAGGCGTAAGGCGCATCAGCGAGGGGAGAAGAGAGCCCCCATCAAGGGCAAAATGATTTAACTTATAACAATGATTTTTATTTTCTTTCTTTTTTTATTATTTAACAATGCGATACTTGGACTTTCCTCTGCGGTGTTGCTAAGAAACACAGATTGATTACTTACCACCACTTCAGAGCTGTTATTAGTCACCTGCTTTCTTGGAGGAAGCAAGTCCTGACCGGGAGCTCAGAAGCGGCCTTCCCGTGTGAGAGAGCTCCGTTACTGCGCTCGCAGTCATGCTTAAGGCTCTGTTCCCAGGAGAGGTTACATGAGCTGGAGCGTATCCCAAGGGGGGTTGCCAAAACCCACCTCTTCTGTAAACTGGGTTGTCAATTCCATTTGTAAAAGCATAACGCTGGAAAGTCTACACCTACCTTCAACTACACACTGGTCAGATTTTACCAGCAAGGGGCAGGAGCAGCTCTCGTGGCAGGACAGAGGGACAGGAGGAGAGGGATTCCCATCCCTGGAAACATTCCTGGTCAGGTTGGATGGGGCTCTGAGCAACCTCATCAAGTTGAAGGTGTCCCTGCTCATTGCAGGGGGGTTGGACCAGAAGGCCTTTAAAGGTCCCTATTCTATAATTCTGTATTTTCTCACTACAGCAGTCCCCCTCAGAACTGATGCTGAGATGCCTGCAGCCGGATACTCCGAGTTTTTAAACCTGGCTCCCTCCTCTTGTTAGGGAAAACCACCCTGTTGGGTTTTTCCCTTTGGGCACCTATAGAGCATTAACTAAAGGTCATGTGGAGCAGAGTTGCAGATGCCAACACACCGCAGTCATGGGAAGTTTTCAATACAGACTTCAAAGTGGAGACCATGGTTCTGGGCCAGTTATGGTGTCAAGAAAAATCAGCAACTAGAAGCAGACACTCAAAAATGTTTCTGTATTCCTTGGTTATAAGTGACAGCAGTCTTGTTACCAGCATGCAGTATAAAGCCCAAAATACTGAAGCCCCTAGATGCGTTAGTTAAGACAGAGTGAAAAGCATTTTTGTATCAACAGATTTCAGGCTTCCACAGTAATTGCAGGGTTAGAGTTGTCTTTGAAACTGCATCTCCTCTTCCCTTATGAAAGGCTGAGCCAACTGACATTGGCGCTACGTAAGGAGACTGGCAAAATCTGAGGGTCAGAAGCAGCTTGCTGATCATCCGGGAAGAAATCCAGCACCCTTGTCTTTTAAGAGGCAAAGCCATCGACACGCGAGAGCTGCAGTCAGAACCAACCGAAAGCAATTCTCAAAGAGCTCACAATAAAAGCCCTGCAGTTCAATAATCCAAACTGAGCACGTTTGTGGAAAGATGAACAGTAGCAAGAGCTGCTACAGGGGGAAGAAGGAGAGGGTTTGAACCACTTCATGCCTCCCATAAGCACATTGCAGTTTATGAACTCTACTCGACACGGGGCCAGGAAATCTTTGTGGTATTTCCTGTGTAACGAGTAAGAATGAAAGCAATTCAAGGACGGTTATGCAGATTTCATCAACTGAGTTTCAGGCTGGGACAGAAGCAGGTTCATATCCTTGGACAGTAGAAAGGCTTTTAAGTTTTCCAGTGAGAGCAAGCACGCTGCTGCTGGTGATGATTATAGCGTGTCATTCAAATGCAGCACTACATTAACAGGTACAAATAACAAAATGAAATGCAATTAACTCTGCAGTGGTGCCCCCCCAAAAATGTAAAAATGACATCGGGTAACGCAAATCCTTTCTGTGCAAACTGCGTGAGTCACGTTCCCCTGCTGTGTCCTGAAAGGGCAGGGGTCGGAACTGCCACGCCGGAGTGGCACAATGGATAATGCAGTCTGCAAAAATCTCTCAATAGTGTTATGTTACAGGCGAGAGGTACGTCACATGGCTGCTCGGCTGCGGCTCCCCTGGGATTTGTTTCATGACTCAGATACTTCCCAGCTCCCAGCTATGAGCTAGTTTGAGCCGACTTCGGAATTTAACACAAATATTTGATTTGGCTGAGATTAATACACGTGTCCAGGAATTTGCAAAACTGTCAAACTGGTCCCCCAAAAGGCAAAATTCTGTTTGACTGCATCTATGCATCCCCTTTGGTAGCAATAGACTTTATAGCAGCTGGTGAATTATTATTATTACTCTAAAACAGGAGCTTCAGGGGAGGGAAATTAAAGCATCTTGTGAAAAATACATTTGATAAGCAAAACTTGTGGGTTTTTTTTTTTTAAATTCACTTGCAGTCACAGTGTTTGGGATTTCACTAGCTTTTTTTCCATTTTCAATTGCTCTAAAAGAAAACAAGTTTTAGTGAAAGTTATTCTATTCTTCTGAGAAATCAGTCAACTACCCCTGAGCTGTCTGTGCAAGAGACCAGGGTAGGAGCTGATGGGACACTTTGAGCTTCTCATGTGAGGAGTTAAACTTTTCCTTGGCTTGGGTTCAAGCAGCACAGCTGTGCTCCAACTGGCACACGCCTGGCCTTCATTCTGTGGGCTTCAATAATAATCCTTATACACATGCAAGGAATTTAGAATTTGGAATAATAGAGATCGCAACAACTTGCCCTTTCTTTAGGTTTCTTGCTCTTAAAGTTGCTTTATTTCTCCCCTCCCATCCCCAGTGTCATTGTCACCTGGCTTTTTAAAGTAGCACGCCTACAAACGATCACCAACTAAAAAGTTAACAAATAACACCCAGGGTTAAGAATATCAAATAGAGTTAGGAGGTGTTTGTGCTCAGGTCAGAGATTAAAGAAGTTGTTTCAGAAACAAGAAATTAACTAACATATCTCTGCAGATTATTTGGATAATTGTATTTGTATAGCATTCACTTACTGGTATATATGTAAATACTGAAGTATTTGTGTATGTGGTCCCTCCAGAGGAAGCATGCACAGCGGCCAGAGCCAGGATTCGAGAACAGGCCTTCTGGGGGCTAGTCCCGGCTCTGCCACTGACTCACCTGTGACCTTGGGCAAGTCACTTAGCCTCTCTAATGCCTCAGTTTCCCCATCTGTAAAATAGGGATAATAATACTTACCTACCTCGCAGGGGGGGTTAGTTCATTATTTATAAGCACTTTCAAATCTTTAAATTAAAGGCGCTATATACAGTAAGTAGTTAATATTCGTAGCAGTAGTACGTACTTTTATTTTCTTACAACTAATTCAGGTCAGGATTTAACTGTATGTTCGTTACGATAGATAGTTTTCCATGTAGAAAACTAGCATGGTTTCCCACAAAGGGAATTTAGGGGACTTCTGCGGCAGACAGAGAGCAGGAGCCGCGTACCCTGGAAGCCTAAACCAACACCCTTGCTTTTGTGATTTATGTCTCACCCTTAATATCACCTTTACGGTTTTTGTGTTTCATTCTTTTGCTGATGGTACACGTAACATAATTTTTAGCAGAAACAGCCACTGTAAATACTTAGAGTATTTAAATAAATATATTCATGTATAAATATAGAACCTTACCTTTTAAAGAGGTTAAAACTGGTTGATGCAGCAGACTTCTAAGCATGGGGAGGTTCCACGGGCAGCCCAACACCAACGCACGCGCACACGGCAGGATACCGGAGTAGGGCCATAGAAAACGTTCGCCGCATGTCATCTCCTCCTTAGGATTCACTTGTCACCCCATCCCCGGCAAGGGCAGCGAGTCATGCAGGTGACAAGGTGTTACCGCCGGGGCTGAAGGCCAATGGCCCTGCTGCCTGCTTTGCCCTGAGGAGCGGGACACAGCGGTTCCCAGACAGGCCCCAGGGGCAGTGGCGTGTGGCCAGCACCAGGGCTGCTGGAGGAACCTCTCCAGGGCAGCGGGAGACTTTCTCCTGCATCCTGACCAGGGGACTCTTCGCCTTGATTTCTCTGTAGGTACAATTTGGTTTTCTTTAGTACTTACTCAGGATAAAGGTCTGTGGTTTCAGTGACAGAGCTCTACGATGGGACTTGCACAGTAAGGGCACCAGGAGCATTCTGAGGTCCCTTCCAGGAACACGAAGCAGTTGCCGGGTCTCTGCAGTGGATGTTCGGACAGTTACTAATAGCATAAGCAAGAATCTCATTTACTGCTGGGTTTTCTAGCAGTTAGAAAACTACATAAGCCTCTGCTGCTCTGACCCCATTAAGGGTATGCCCCGCTTCCCTTGGGACTGCTCAGCTTTGCTTCGATATTTCTACTTTCCTTTTCAAAAGGCCAAAATCCCAAAGAAAAATGTATTTCAGTGAACCAGGAAGAGGTGCAGTTTTGGTTTAATTTCTGGCTGAGTTTTCCTTCAACCAGTTAACTTGTCCTGCAGTGTACCAACACCGTCTTGCAGATGTGGCCACGAGAAAGCTCTATGCAGCCTCAGAGGCTGATTTCCAAAGGAACGGGATCACCTTCCCACCTCCGTTGCAATTCCACAGTCAAACAGAATGGCAAAATAGAAGCAAAACCATCCAGACCACTAGGGCTGCTGAGAATTAATGAAAGTTGTTACTTAACTAAAACCTCTCTGGAGCTGGCGTTGGGGTGGATGCTCTGGAAGGACCTCTTCCCCACATGAGGGACGTCCCAGGCCGCCCAGCGCCACAGCCCCGGCAGCCCAGTGGGTTGGAGCCTGCTCAGGTGAGCTGGAAGCACCAGTGACTCTCCGTCATGTAACGGTAAAATTAATTGGAATCGGTGAGACTACAGTGAATAGTAAATGAGCTCACTGGAGGAACATCTGAAATAAACTGTTACCTAAATAATCTGTAGTTTTCAGTGAATGTGTAACTTGAAGCCTGACAACTATAAAGCCAAGCCCATACTGGATTTCTTTTTGGAGGAGGCGGCGGCAGGGAGCAGTCTGGGCTACCCGCATTAGCATCTTCTCTAAACATTCATCATTTGATTCTATTTCATTTTCACACTACTTCTTTCCCCATTTCAGGCCATTACACTTTTACAAACAAGTAATTTATATATTATTCACATAATTGACTCCACCCAGAACAACTACTGCTCTGGAGCAAATTCATGACCAAGAACAATTGTTTTATAAAGACAACGTGCTAGATCTAAAAATGTGTTTATATACATAAAGGGAAGTGTTTGATCATTATCTTCTGATATTTGATAGTATTTTATGCTTCAGGGAAGCACTTTTAACTGCTCTGGTTTTTTAAGGTGTGCAAAACAAACGACCCGAGAACAGCAATAGAACCCCCCCAGCCAACTCAAACCGCCCACAATTTTTAAGGCCAAATTGATCTCGCGGCTCTTTCTTTACGTACAGACCCTTCTCGATCAATGGCTCACCAACAAGGAAGAGAGCGCAGCCCTCCCCTCCTGCCTTGCACGTCCTCCTTCAGCGTGGCTTGTTTTGTTTATTTGGGGGATATTTTTTTCCTCCTCCCATTTAAAGCATTTCCATCTCAGCAGTAACTCCTAAGCCAGAAGGAACCATGTGCTTGGGACAAGACGTGATCGGTCAAGGAGCTGGCCTTTTAGCGCATTAGCTGACAGAACACTGTGATACCTTTAGCCAACAGAGTGAAATGCCTTTTGACTATAAATAGTTGTTTTTGAGCAAGGGGGCACTTTTTGGTGTAGCTATTTTTTGGGTATTGTACAGTCTTATTTAAAAACTACTGAATGTGTTTATAAGGTGGGAACTAGAGGGCTAGGGATCTCTGAGAAGCAAAGGAGAGCGGCAGATGCTTAAGCACTCTATTTTCTATATGCCAAGCCCTAGAGACCCGGGCTTACTTTGCAATCAGTTTTTTTAGCAATCGAGTTTTAATATCAAATTAAATCTTCATTAAAAAAAAAAAAAGCTATCACAGAAACGGCTTCATACCTGAGCATAGTTGGAAATGCCATTTCGCTTCATGGGATAAAAAACGGTGAGGCTTTTTTCCCTCCTCCTTTATTTTAGTTTTGGTCAAAAACTTGATGGCCTTTTCCAGGCAAAAGAGCTTTTAGATGCTGTAAGAACTTTGCGGACGTAAAGACGGAGTGGGGAGCTCAGCATTTGCCAGTTGAGTAGTAATAGCCACCCCGAGAGAAAGTGGGGGGAGAAAAGGGGAAGAGCAAAAAGCAAAAACAAACGCTTAGTTTTACGTACTTTTCTACTTGCATCTTCTCTGTCCATTGTGCAGACTCCATGTCATACCCTCGTATAACATGTAAAAATGAAATGATGTACATAATAAATAAAATTATTTATTTTATGTGTATTTTTAGCTTAACTGTAAACTTAAAAAAAAAAAGCATTTAATTTTTTTCCCAAAAATGTAAGCCGATTGAAATTCAAGGTGTTTCTACCTTTTCAGATGTAACATTTCCAGCTGCCTATTGATAATAAACATTTATGAACAGCAAGACATCTGACATTTCACAGTTCTTTAAAATCATGTTCAGCACAGACGCCCCAAGGGCTGTCAGTGGTCAGAGGAGCACTTAAGGGCTCCAGTTCTACAAAGATTTAGATTAGTATTTACATAAAAAAGACACGGCACAGTCCTGCTTACCTACAGTGAAGTCAGCCATCCAAATTTGAGCAAGTGTTCACGGGCAAGAGCTGAACAGCACCTGGCTGTGACAAAAAAACAAGCCCAAAAAATTCATTATGTCCTGTCTACAACAGAAAACAGCAAACCACTGGAAGTGTTGGTAAATAAAACACACCACGTGAACGCAATTACTCCTGTACAAAGATGTCTAAGTAAGTGTAATTCCATTTTAATTTGCTCCCCAAAGATATCCTTCAACCAGCACAACTACATCAACCACACTGGAATATACAGCAATACAGCTAATTGTGTAAAAGAGTCATTAAGCATCAAGATATAACTGTATTGACATAATTTGCTCATGTAAAGCTGCCCTCCAAGCAAATCTCATTAAAGTACTGGGGGCACGTGGATACATTTCAGAAGGTTTCCATCAACTACCAGAGGCTCCTGGTCAAGCCTCCAGTAAAACAAGAGTTTCCTCAAGTTAAATTTCCCTTTCCTTGAAAAGCACAAGACTCCCGTGTGGTAAGACAATGTGGACACACAGAAATAAACACAGCCCCTGCCAAAAGCTGTAGTGAAGCCCAGGACCACAGCTGGCCCACAGCTGACCCACAGCTACAGAATTTTAAATACACACATAAAGACAGAAGGCTACATTTATTTATTTTTTTTTAACAGAAAAAGACATTTTGAAGCTGGATGTGCACATTCCGACTCACATCAGAAAGTATGGGAGTTCAAAGTTAAGGCACCCTGAATCCCCCAGTTTGGTCCCCATTTCCAGAAAGGGGGACCAACCTGCACCTGGCAATGACTCCCCCCTCCCTGCGCTGCGAGGCAGGGGAGTCTTGCAGTGTATTTTGTCTCCTCCTACTTGCGCTTCCTGAAAAGTAACACAAATCATGCATCCACATAATCGCCACAAACGTTAAAACAAACATTTCTGGCTTTCAACTATGACAAATATTAAAAAAGCACTGGTTTAAAGAGAGTCAGAAACCACAGTTTCAGATTTGATGGGAAAATGCAAATAGGCACGGTAGGAAACAGGAAAAATATATAAAAGAGAGGGTAGAGGGAGCTGGATGGTCTATTTATTTCATCATTTGAAGATATTTCCCTTTCTCTTAAAAGACCATTTTCTCTAATACGACAAAGTCAACCAGCTGTCACAGTATGAGAACAGAATGACGCTTATTTTGGGGCAAACCCCAGCACCCCAAAGCTAGTGGCCAAAGGTTCACCTGCTCCAGGGAAGGCAAGATTTAGCATCTGGAATGAAAGTGTTGCCGGAAACTGAGCCCACCCCATAAACCCCCCTGTCAGGACTCGGGCACACGCTCCTGTTCCTGCAGACGGCCCCTGTGGCCGAGGTGAGTGAACGGCAGTGCGTGCCTGCGTACCCCGAGCTCTCAGCCCGGGGCTCACGCTGGCTGAGGCACTTCATACTCGCCGGGACTCAGCCGACTGTGACATGTGGTAAGCAGGAGTGACTCCGTCACGTGTAGCAGTTCCTAAGTACAGGCCTGCCCTGCAAAATTTAAACGCTGATCTTATTTCAAAGCTATAAAGTCGCGGTCCAAGTGTTTTATCTTCCTCCTTTATGAAAAAAGCAGTTACTTGGAAGTCTGGGTCTGGATTCATATGCTGAGTATCTTCCATTTATAATTCAGTCTTTGATGGTGTAATTTTATAAAAGAAAAAGGTATCCAGCAGCACTGCAGAGAGAACTGGAAGCTAAAACAAAACAACTAAGCTAGAAAAACAACTTGCTGTAGGAATCGGTTTGGTGTTCTTGTGTGACCAAGGGGAAAACAAGAGGACAGGAGCAATAGCCCAGCAGGCTAATGCTGCTGGCAGGCAGAGTCAGCGTGGCTTTTCTCTCCAGTATTTATAATAATTATCTTCAATAACAGATGGATTTTACAATTGAAAAGACTTCAGAAAGAGACTGGTGCCTCTGGCGAGCAGCAGGAAGGCTGTGGATGTTAACACGCACACAGACGATGGCAGGACCAGCGTTACTCCAGGTGAGGAGGAGGAGGGTGAGCAGGGGAGGCACCAGGAGGGCAGCACCCGCAGCCCGGCCACGGCAAGGGTTTGCCACCACCCGAGCACCTCTGCCAAAACACCACGCGTTGTCTTCCCCACGTAGCGAGCGCGGAAGTGCATTCTAGTGTCTGGCAACCTGCGGGCAAACACAGCTGGACTGAAGCCTGCTCCTTCTAAGGGCAGAAAGATTTGCAGGAGTTTAGGAGAGACTGACGTACTTAAAACCACAAGAAGCTCACACCCCAAAGCACAAGAACTGCGGTTGATCACCGCGTCTTTCATCCTGCGGTTTCAGAAGAGAAGAAGAGGAGGCTTGGCTCTGAGGCTGTTTATCAGGGCTATGAAATAAGTGCTCACATCTAAAGAGAGCGCTCTGTGGCGCTGCCAGCTCATGGATCCTTCCTGCACAGCCTTCAGGTGTTAATTTAATTTGAGCCCCTGCCTTTCATATCTAAAAACACGGTGTGGAAAAGGAGGCGGCAAGCATGACTAGTGCAGGCTTGGCTGCATTACTCTTCTCTACTGTTCTCTCTTTTAAAAGCTGAAAACCCGTCCACAAATAATAAAGGAAAATGACAAACACATTTCAGGATTAAATTCTTACTTTAAAAATTCATTATTATGCAACATATTTCAAGAAGCTATTAAAGAAGTGGGGGGGGGGAATCAATCGGAAGGAAAATAATTGTTCTCAATAGAAATCAATACTCATGGATTTTTCTGTGCTTCTATTTAAAGATAAAATACATTTATGGCTGCAAGCTATACCCTGCTACCCCCGTTCACAGCAAGTCTGTGATTGCTGGAAATGAAAACCCAGAGCATGGGTCTGGTACCGAATTGTAACAGAGCAATAACCAAACAGTGTGCCAAAGTAAAGAAGCCTGGACCATCACCAGGCTGACACTGGGTTCCCTCATCTTGGCACCCAGAGTCCACACATACACACACCCCCAACACAAACACACCTCTCAAACAAACCCCCTGAATTCTGTGTAATTTTGATATGAATTATCTTATAGCCTCTGAAAAGGCAACGGTTGTGCAGCAATTAGCCACCGCAACACTTGACCACAAAACTAGGACTATTATTAGTAGTACAGGGGCTCTGCAGCCAGCACGAGTACTCTCTAGATGAGGAAACTGCTGAAGTATGAAGCAGGTTACCTCTGTTTTAGGTAGAGCTGTGGCTTTTTTTGGCAGCTGTTTTAGTAAGTGATGTAAAGCTGTTGTAGTGCAACACAACTCTGGAAAACAGAATTGAAAATAAAAGACTCCAGCACTCACTTAAATTTCTGTACCATTCTAAGCTGGTTTGCTGTTAATAAAAAGGCAGCATTGCCTGACCTATGGAGATCAGCCATCAACCAGCTTCAGGACGCGCTGCTAACTGTTCCGCACAGCCACTACCTGCTAGTTTAAAAAGTTAATTTTGAGCCTAAACAGCCCTGGCAAAAATACATTTATCACTTCATAGAGGTATTCTGTATATCAAATCCATAAATAAGTGAATTGGCCACATATTACATAAACTATTATATCAATTAATGTAATTTTTCTGTATATCAAAGTGCCCAACATGGCCACAATAGCCATGGCTAATGCTAAATAATTCAGTAATTATAAGGGTAAGCAAAAACATGCAAAAAACTTGACTCCGTACCAGAATTATCAGTCAGTGTTTTGAATTTAAAAAAAAAAAAAGAAGTTGACTTCAGGATACAAACTAATACCAGAAGATAAACCACCAACACTTAGCTATGAGAACCATTTGTGTAGAAAAAAGCAAGGCTGTCTCAGTGACAGCAGAAGAAAGGAGGCATTATTCATAGCTAAAGCCTGAAAGTGGAAGATACTCACTTCAGGGCTTGACAGCAACTGCTGGGATATGACAGATGGGACTCGTGACTGAGGTGTAACACACTTGATGACTCCATCATGCAGACTGTAATTCTTAAGTCTGTTCCATTTTAAAGTTCCTAAAATAAGTCACATGCTTTATCAGTTCCTTTAAGAGGTCAGTCCAGTGAATGCTCTTCCAGAGAAAGGAGGAAAAAAATCCTGTGGTATCTTCTCCCTCCGAGAAATGTGTGCGCAAGACTAGTGCTCCTCCAGAGACAGAAATACAAAGGCCAAGGTCCTAACGGCCACCAATTATTTGTAAAATCATTTTGTGGGTGTGTTTTGGGTTTTTCTGGGGGTGTTTTTTGTGGTTGTTTTTTTTGTGGTTTTGTTCTTTTGGTTTTTTGGGGATTTTTTTTAAACATCACGGCAGCTCATAATCAAATTAGCCATTAAGGGGTCATTTTTATTTTGCTTTGACTTTTTACCTGCCTATTCCATCCTGAAAAGCCATTATTAAATTGCCAAGTTAAATGTACAGTCATTAGATATTTAAGGACACAAACCAAAAACCAAGCTTGCAACCCTCCCAACACAGGATTGCCCTACAATATTAACTTAAGGAAAAAAAAAGTCTCAACAGTTTTAAGAAAATAGGATCAACACCAGAACAGTTGCATGAATTTAAGACAAAATTCTTGTCACTCTAGTTTTGCTTCCATACTTACAGAATTGCTTCAAAGTCTCAGGAAGAGCAAACCA
>VXAK01010329.1:0-22895 GCA_013399435.1 Arenaria interpres | reverse complement strand
GGCACAATGACTTCCTTACTCCTCCGGGCAGGAACTGTGCATAGAAAAAGGAATGAAATTGCAAATAAAAATATAAAGCCACCACTGTGCAAACAATTCTGTTGGCATTATGCAGAAGACGTTTTTATAATCAGTTCACCCTTGGATTTTTCTTAGTTCAGCAATTTCTCCCTTATTATTTGTCTGCCTAGAACCATCAAAACACTAGATTTTTACTCATTTTAACTGATCATTCTTACTGTACTGAGATCCACAAAAAGAAAGAAAAAGAAAAGAAAAAAAATTTAAAGGTCTCTCTCACATCTGTAGTACTGCAAAAAACCATATCTGTAAAAAACAAACTCATTTATAAAAAAACTTGGTGCTGTTACTAAACTAATTTTCATCATCGCAAATGAATGGGAATTCCAAAAAAATGAATGCTATATTATAACCCTTATCTCAACGATTTTGTCATTTGTTTTGTTTGATTATATCTACAACCATTGGAGTTTTAGATGCAGATGTTGTCTAGATTTGTATTTGCTAAATATCTAGGATGGACTTACTTCACAAGATTCAAAGAAAAGCTTTTTTGTCAGAAAGAACTATCTTGATTCAGGTTGTTTACAACAATGTGGGGAAATCATATGAGCAGCATAAACTGAAGCATTATGTCCAAAAGGACTAGAAAGCATTTGGTTAGAATACCTCTTCTCTCCACCCTTTATCTGAAGGTTTTATTCAAGGATTTCCCACTCGTCTTCACATGCATTTGCAAATAAAAGAAATTCTATTACAAAGATGTTCTTCCTTGGTCTCAGATCAAAAGCAAGGCAGAGCAGAAGTGCTGTGGTTACTGCTGGTGAAGGGATATGTAATTGTACTTTGCATGACAGGAATGGAGAGAATAAAACTAACTTTAAAGATAGTATCACAGAATCACAGAATACAGTGAAATAAATTTGTATTTATATTATATTTCCAGTCAGCTGCATAAGATTCTACAGGTTTAAAATGGACACTGTGACAAAGAATAGGTACAATGTTATTACAACATTTAACTGTAGTTTTAACATGTAACATGTAAAACTAAGGAATTTCAAACCATCACCTTTTCTGTAGTTATCCAGCAATGTCCTACTGAGATATCATTGTTTTCTCTTTAATTTCATAGATAGAAAAGTAAATAGGCATAACATACTTTAAAAAAAAAAAATAATTAGGAGTACAATAGTTTTGTCTTACAAATGCATTTTTCATATACTACTGTTAGTGAGTGCCAGCATACTGCAATTACTGTAGCTGCGGTACCATACTGTCAGTTATGATATTTGGATAAGAGAAGATAATTCAGAAATTCCTTTTTTTTGTTGTTAAGGTCTACTTAAGAGTTATTATTAGTCTAAAATGTTATGGAGAGTACCTGCAATTGTTACTCTGCTAAATAGCAACAACAACTTCTCATGCTAAGGTTGTATCTTTAGCATCTATATAAGAATTCTGCATCTGTTATACGGTTATGCAGAAAGCAAATGGGAAATTAATTAATGTTGTGTCATTCTGATGTTAATGATCAAGGGATGGTTGTGTCTAGCTTCTTACCTATTTTCCAGTTAATCCTGCTCACAAATTCTAAGAATTTCTTTTAGGATCAACCTATGTACCTATGGCCCCAAATGGCACAAACATAACAAGAATGTTACAATTGCAAGGAAATTTAACTACATTCCTATGAATTAAATGATAAATTTCCCTTATGTCATTAGAAAGTAAATGCCATTCATAAAATAACAATTCAGCTGGAAAATACATACAGATAAGCATTTTCTACAGTATTGTCATAATGTGTAACATGGCCATAATTCTTACTGTTCAGCACTTTAATTACTTTATCCTACATAGTTTCCCGTAGTCATACATAACAGCTAAGTCCCCTATGGTGAAAATATAAGATGAATAGCCATGTGCCTGCAGTCTTCTTGCAAACTGAGCAGGTTTTTGATTGGCTCTAGCAGGTCTGGGGAAATGACCATTTCAGACAGGACACAGTCAAGCAGAAAATGGGCAGATGCTGTAAATTGCATAATCAGTACAAAGAAAACTCACCTACCATTTATAGTACATGAGATTAACTGATGGGATACCGACTGATTCAGGTTAATTTAATGACAATCTCTAACCATATGGCTAGAGAGCTGTATTTTAAAAAGTCCTAATGCTGACCCACATAAGCTAGTCTAAAAAACATTTGGTGAGTTTAATAATGGATTATACATCAAAGCGAGAACTCATTACTGTTAGAAGTCATGAAATATTTATTTTTAATCTGACAGTTCTACTACTGCTAAACAATAAGAGATTACACTGTGAAGCAGTATATGTAATAAATGACTGACTACTTTTCTGCTGTGCTAGTAAATGCGAAGCTTTCCAAGCCTGATGTTTTCTATTGCTGACTGTGTGAAACTGTAGGAAATAGAACCTCCCTTTTCTTCAATGGCTCTCCAGCACCAGATCTTCCTTTGCTCTTTGGACTTAACTTATAATTTTGCAGTCATATAAAGCATAACTGATGAATGCAACCAATTAATTATTTTCTTTATATTTAGCTTGATTTCACAAATAACCAGCATCCTGTAAACCAAATTATACCTGTGATGCTTTGTGGAATGTCATTGAAGAAGGAAACTGGGGAAAAAAATACATAATTAAGGGCATGATTTAGCTGAAAGATTCAATTAACTGGTGATGGTTTGTGACGTGGAAAGGACCCAGCCTAATTCTCAAAGCTCAGAACTGGCAGTTAGAAAATGTACATCAGCAAACTTGATTCAAAGGCAGTGAAGTGATAAACATTCAACTTCCCTGATGCAATTTTTATGGAGTCAGTGTTATAAGCAGAGCCACATATTCAAATGTTATTGAAATATGGTAACGGCAAATGTTTTTCAGATAGCCTATAATATTTTTGAAGACATGTTTCCCAGTGTAAATATGCATAGTGATGTTTTTCATTTATCTTTTTTCCTTTTTTTTTTTTTTTGTAATCATGTTTAAATACCATTTATATATAATAGCATATACATGTTGCTATACATGTTATAACATATTCTGCTCAAAGCATCAGAGATCTGGGAAGGACGGAAACTGCTGAGGAATCAGAAGAGTATGTTTCCAGATAAACTTTGCACAGCTGCAAGTGGTACTGTTAAATTCTTTGAGGTATAAAGTTAAGTTATGCTATTTGTACCAAAATACTATGTGCAGTATACTGCACATATATTGATCTGTATACTATTCCTTCACTAAAATCTATGGACAAACACATAAATTCCATGTCTAGCAGCTGCAAGTAGTAGCATCTGGTCAGATTTCAGAAAATCACAGATTTCTATTCTGTTGGAAGATTACACTAGCTGTCCTATCAGTCAACATGACTTGGTGTCTCTGACAGTCAGCAAATGGAAAAAAATATGACAACTTTGCTCGCATTCAAGAATAAACCTTATTAGTTTAATGTATGTTTAAATGCAAAAAAGTTTCCTTTGAAAGAGTGTTTTGTATACAGAAAAAAACAACCCACAACCCCAAACAAAAACCTTCAAAAACAAAACCCAGAAGTTTCCTGGAACAACAAATTAAGGCAGGTTCTTCTCGGAATGAATATTCAACTCATAAATTAACCTTGATGCTGTGTAAATATTTTCAGATGTGATGTCAAAGATAGACAGTAAAATTTCAAATAAAGACTACCCTCTTGGCATTCTGTCAATTTGCTCATACTATCTACAGAGTATCATAATATTATTTTCTGTTAAGTTGCGTAAGATAAAAAATTATGTAAGATTTGAGTTATGATATAAGGATGCTAAGATATACATAGCCGTTACCAAGGTAAAATCGTATAATTATTCTGCCCAGGAAATCTCTTATCTACATGGGTTGTTTATTCTGCCTTCTGTGATCCCGTTCTGAAAACTGTATGCACACAACACAAAGAAGCTTTCCTTCATCTGAAATTGTTTACAGATATGAAAATGCAGCACACATCATTTGAGAATCTGCACTTTCCTTTTGTACAAAAGAATACTCTAAGGAACATCCAAAGTACTATTCTGGTCTCAGATCTATACAGTTCTTGCCTAATGAAAGAAAGCTGACTTACTGGGGAACTCTGCTACTTTCAACTGTTTGAAAGGGGCAACTCCCTTGTCATCTTCAGAATGTGAAGCAGTACAAACAATAGCCAAGATACTGCTGTTCACCACTTAGTTGTACAACTGGTTTCCACGCCCATCTACAAAAAGGGCTTAAAGGAGGATCCATGAAATTATAAGCCATCAGTCTTACTTCAGTCCCTAGGAAAGTTATGGAATAAGTCCTCCTGGGGGTTATCACAAGTCAAATGAAGCATGTGATTGGCAAAGGCCAGTATGGATTCACCAAGGGCAAATCGTGCTTGTGAAACCTGATTGCCTTCTATGACAAAGAAACCTGCTCATTTGATGTGGGACGAGTGGTGGGCATTGTCTCCCTGGATTTCTCCAAGGCTTTTGACATGGTTCCCCACAACCTGCTTCTAGAGAAAATGATGTGTTGTGGTCTAGACAAGTGGTCTGTGCAGTGTGTGGGAATCTGGCTGACAGGCTGCACTCAGAGGGTGGTGGCAACCTGGTGGTTTTCAAACTGGCAACCTGTCACAAGTGGGGTCCCTCAGCAATTGATATTGGGACCAACGTTGTTTAATATATTCATAAGCAATCTGGATGATGGGATCAAGTGTACCTTGACAAAGTTTGCTGATGACACCAAACTGAGTGGGGAGGTAGACACTATGGGAGAGCCACCCTGGCCCTCCCTGTAGAGGAAGACCTGCATAGACTGGAAGAGTGGGTTAACAAGAACCTTATGAAGTTCAACAAGGACAAGTGTAAGGTCTTGCACCTGGGAAAACATATTCCAGGAGTGCAGCACAGGCTGGGGNGAAAACATATTCCAGGAGTGCAGCACAGGCTGGGGTCTACCCAGCCTGGGAGAAGCTCTAGGGAAAGGCACCTGGGGTCCTGGTGGACAGCAAGCTCAATATGTGTGAACAGTGTGCAGCCGTGGCAAAGAAAGCCAACAGGATGCTGCGTTGCATCAACATATTCCTCACCAGCAGAGATAAAGAAGTCATTATCCCACTCTACTCAGCGCTTGTCAGCCAAACCTGGAATACTGTGTTCAGTTTTGGTCCGCACTATACAAAACAGATGTGGAAAGGCTGGAGAGTGTCCAGAGAAGGACCACCAAGATGATCAAAGGACTGGCAAGGCTGCCATATGAGGAAAGATTGAGAGAACTGGGTTTGTTCAGTCTTAAGAAAAGAAGGTGAAGGGGAGGCTTTATTACCTTGTTTCAGTATTTAAAGGGTGGTTACAAAGAACAAGGAGACTCCCTTTTCACAAATAGTGTTATGGAAAAGATGAGGAGTAATGGGTAAAAGTTACTCCTGGGGAAATTCCAACCAGACATGAGGAAATTTTTTCACAATGAGAACAATCAGTAACTGGAAAAATCTTGCCAGGGAAGTGGTGGATTCCCCAACATTGGACACTTTTAAGATTCAGTTGCACAGGGTGCTGGGCCATCTTGTCTAGACTGTGCTTTTGCCAAGAAGGTTGGACCAGATGATCCTTGAGGACCCTTCCAACCTGGTATTCTATGATTCTATCACTGAAATCCTTTTACACAGATTACCTGTTCATATAAATACAAATGTTCTTGGTATGACTGCTAAACAGGTATAACTTGAATTCAAATTATTTAATCAATTTTAAAATTAAAATTAGTTTGGATAATTTTCTAAGTCATGCAAGACAAAGAGTTTTACCTTGACTGTGAAATTGGCAGAGAAAATATACATTAATGTACACATTTTCATGCATATAGGTATACAAAGTAAATAATAATTGCAGAATGGAATGAAGTGAGTGAGAGTTTGGAATAAAAACAGGGCAATATACAAGTTCCTATAGATTAAGGACATATTTCTCTGGCGGGTGTTTCAGTTTTATAAGCCAATTAACCTCTTGAAAGAAAAACATTGTTTATAATTAAAGGAATCAATGTCTTGACAACTCAGACTAGAACTGTAAGCATAATAAATAGCTTGAGAATTTTACCCATGAACTTCATCCATTAATTTAATTCAAAGAGCATTTTATATTTATTAACAAGTATCCACCTACATCTTTGAATTAGTAGTTGATCTTAATAGCAAAATAATTTTTCTCATTGTTCAGTACTCACAGAGTGTAACCTAATAGAGTTGTTCAGGCTGCCATTGCTGTTTTTGCCTAATTCAGAGTAATTCTTTCTGTTCTTTCAGAATCACTCAATTACAGAATAGTAGGGGTTGGAAGGGACCTTCAGAGATCATCAAGACCAATCCTCCTGCCAAAGCAGGTTCACCACAGAATCTAGAGCAGGGTGGACAGGAATGCATTCAGGTGAGTTTTGAATGTCTCTGGAGAAGGAGACGACACAGCCTCTCTGGGTAGCCTGTTCCAGTGCTCTGTCACTGTCAAAGTAAAGATTTCCCCATGTTGAGATGGAATTTCCTGTGTTCCAGTTTGTGTCCATTGCCCCTTGCCCTGTCACTGGGCACTACTGAGATGAGCCTGACCCTCATCCTCTTGACACCCGCCCTTTAGATATTTATAAATATCAGGACTTCTAGGTCCCTCTCTGCAGAGCTGCTTTCCAGCAGATCAACTCCTAACCTGTTCTGGTGCATGGGGTTATTCCTTTCAAGGTGCAGGACCCTATACTTGCCCTTGTTGAACTTCATTAGGTTCCTCTCCACCCAACTCTCTAGTCTGTCCAGGTCTCACTGTATGGTGGCACCTTCTGGTGTGTCAGCCACTCCCCCCAGTTTTGTATCATCAGCAAACTTGCTGAGGGTACACTCTGTCCCCTCGTCCAGGTTGTTGATTAATATCTTGAACAAGACCAGATCCAGTACTGATCCCTGGGGAACACCGCAAGTTACAGGCCTCCAACTGGACTCTGCACGGTTGACGACAACCCTCTGAGCTCTGCAATTCAGCCAGTTCTCAGTCCACCTCACTGTCCACTCACCTAACCCACACTTCCTAAGCTTATCTATGACATCCACTTGATTTATTATAAGGATCTATTTGATATCAGAAATAGTCTGCAGTCTGGACATGGGTCATAAGTTACAACACATCCAAATGCAGTTACTGTCTATGTGCACCTCATTTGCTTTGTGTTTCTTCATTACTTAAAAGTCCGTAATGACAAGAAAATGCTGTATGTTGACACCCTGCCCTTGACCAACATTGTTAGTGTAGACAGACTGCTGACACCCCACCTCCTGACACTCTATCCCTTGACTGACGTTGGCAGTGTAGGCAGGATGCTGTCCTCATTATCCATTTAAGGTATCATCTTCTCAAATCACATTACCACTGATGGAGATGAGGGGTGGTGCAACTCTTACCTGCATTCAAAAGGCATTTACACAGTTGGCTGTTGCTGTTACTGTTGCTGTCAGATGACCTGGACATCAAGTCTCCCTGTCAGTCTAACAGTCACAGCATCGCTTATGACCCTATTTTTAGTATTGAGTCAGCATACAGGTACATTATTGCTTGTTTTCTTATTGCTTCAATAAAGTTAGATTTATGAAATGTTGTCAGACCCATTAGTGTCTTTATCCATATGTTTATGCTCTTCCTGGACAGAAAGGAGAGGAGATTTGAGATCCTTCCCTCTCTCTCCCTCAGGACAACCAATTGTGTGTGTTTGGCAAAGTCATGGGCAGTCAAAATCATTTGTCACAATTACAAATCATAGGAAAAGAGGATACCTAAAATTCAAAACCAATTAATAAATGTAAGTTGCTGAGTTTTCCTATTAGAAAAAAACCCAGTGTTTCTTTGAATATCCCATGCCTTGTACTCATTTGACTTACCTGGCTGCAATGTATTTTTCCTGTTAATAGGATCTTGCCATGGATGGGAAAGGAAAAGAAGCAGTAGTCACAAAATGTTTTACTGGATGTGAGGTAGACATTTAAAAAACTATTTAGAATCCATGTTAGTTTTGGAATTCACTAATCTGTCAAATATAAACAAAATCATATTTTTCTTTCCAGCATCTTATCTATTTTCTTGTATACAGATAATCAAGACATTAAATCTAGCATATATGAACACTTGCTAAAAGCTCTCTAAGTTTAATTTTAAAGTACAAACTAGCTTCAAATGTAAAAAAAGAAAAAAAACTCATTAGAATTATTAAGACTGAAGAAAAAAACATATTTAAACATAGCAAGAAATTTTAACAAGTATACTTTTAAAATTATGTATTAAATTTTACTGTTTATGTAGTAGAGTATATAGTCAATCACTTTGTTCTTCCATTTGTTTTAATCTTAGATATAGCAGCTCTGCTCATCCATGTAAAAGTGATCTTATAAGAAAATATTGCATTGATAAAAGAATTTTAGGCACTGCAAAACACATAGGGATGATTTCCAATTAAATATTTCTATTGCTGCTTTCCAAGTTAAACAATATTATTTTAATTTGTTTTTACCCAATCAAACATGAAAATCAATACCATCCTTCATGTTCTTTATTAGAGGGCTGAGAAAACCAGTTAAACTTCATTGAGTAATTACACAGAATAAGTCAAGCTTGAACTATTATCACTGTATCATTATCTGAAGAGACTAAAAAAGTGACTTTACTGAATTCAATTAAGGAAAGGAAAATGGTTGTAAACGGATGAAAGACAGAAGGGTATAATACAAAGACTTATTCCAGGAAATTAAAATTCCCCACTAAAAAACCATGAAATAAAAATAACAGGTTTCATGATGTGATTTAAAAATGCAGTTAAAATTAGGTATTCTCATCTGAAGCCAAAAGTTTGGCCCAAAAAGCAAATTCCATCCCAAAGGTTGCACCCTAGTTATACATATTGGATAAAAATGTACACATATCAGAGAAAAGCAGCCCGTTAATTTGGTTCTTATATATTTTATTCAAACAATTATGCATAAAAAATTAATATGTTGAGCACTCAGGGCGATATATATGTATCAGTCTTTAGATTATCTATTTCCTGCCCTGCTTTGTTATTGTAATATACTGTTGGGAAAATGGTGACCGCTGAGATAAAATAAAATCGGGATAAAAAGAGCTTCTTCTGGCAGCACTTTTAGAAACATTTGTTTTGTTTTGCCAAAAGCAAGCTGAAAAATAACTTTATAAAACTACCTGAAAGGATTTTTTTATATAACTTTAGTAAGAGGCATACACAAGACTATAGACCAGAAATGACTTTCTCGCTGATATATTGAGAAAGGAGTAAATATTTCACAGAATCTGATGAATGGGTAAAAAATGTCATGGTTTGGGCTGGACTGGTTACTGAAACAACAGGCAAAACCTGAAGACCGAGTAGCATTCTATTTTTAAATGTTAAAGGGATCTACTCCCTTTTCAGCTGAAGTGCCAATGATCTGTGGCAAGAGAATTTACCTGATCTGGGGCAAAATTCTCCTTACTGGACTTTAAAATTGAATCACTTCCAGTGTATAAACTCTGCAATCTGGGTTTTCACTTGTGTCCCAGCATGTATTACTGTTAATGGAGAAGCAGGTTTTGATGCAGTTGCATATAATTCTAGTCTCTAGTAATATCTGAGATACACTGAAGGGCACTTAATGTCTTCCAGTACCTGGTCCAGAAGGGCACAAGTCTTCTGAAGGTCAGGTATTGTTTTCTAACTACCAGGTCCAGACGATGATTATAGTCACCAGAGAGCTAGGTTTGAATTCAGCTGCCCAAACAAAGGCATGTAATACAACTCTATATGTTTCAGACTGACTTTTGAGTCATTATCAACAAAAATATTTTGCTTTCTGACAAGAATTAAACACCTTCCTTAACCATGTCTTCAGTCAGAATAAGTACATGACTTCCTCCAAACGTCTAACTAGTCTGGCTCTAACTTGTGAGGTTGATGAAAGACAAACATAAGGAAGTCAAATAAGGACCTTTGAGTTGGAAGTAGTCACAAGGTGGATGCAACTGTTACTTTTAAGCAGATGTGCTTAGTGACATGGTTTAGTGATAGGTTGTTTTATCAGAGTTAGGTTGATGGTTAGACTAGGTGATATTAAAGGTCCTTTCCAACCTAGACAATTCTATGATTCTATGATTCCATGTAGAATGCAGCTATGGTATTTTATAGATGGAGATGAAAACAGCTTCCTACTCACAAAGAGTAGGAAATAACTTACCTTGCTTTTGTTAGTATTTCATTATTCTTTTCCACACTCGGTTGACCTCAGTGTCCTCATATTCCTGAATCTTGCAACCCAAGGAAATGAAAGGTAAAAAATAGTGGCCTAATATAGGTGCCTAACTTAGTTATTGTCACATTGAATTATTGAGAATCTGATGTCATGCCTGACTGCCTTAATTTTTTATACAGCGGAGAAATATGAGAGGCTCTGAACACTCACAGAAGGCTTATAGGTGTCTACTTTTACTTCTGTGTACTCTATAGAAAAGCAATGTAAAATATTAGACAAGTCCACCCCTGGGGGTTCTATCTGCTTACCTGTTTACCTTACCTCTAGAGGTGGCAAAATTGTGATAATAGCTTTATGTAGTTTTAATTATTTTGTTCCCTTGATAAAAGCATTTATGGATATGTAGGATATGGAGGTGTCTCGATGTCTATTAGAGTCTAAACGGGGTCTTCTACATTACAGGGTTGACAGGCAGTACTGAATACTAGGCAGCTGTAATGTCTCTTCTTTCCAGAGGTGGGTTAGGATCAGGCAGGTGCCTAAGAAGCAAAAAAAACAGAACAAAGAAAATATGAAACCAACTGGCTTCGTATTTGGGGAATTGATTCATCGTGGATCAGAACATCATGGATAAGAATGTGAAAAGAAGGTTTGGCACTCGTGCTAGCACCATTGAAGTTATTACTAGCTATGACGACTTGCAGCTTGTAGAAGTTTTGGGGAGGACTCAGAGTATAAATGGCAACACACTTAAATCTGGACAACAATGACATGCTAGGTACAAGGAGAAACAGGATTTCTTTTTCACATTTTCAGAGTTATAGTGCCTAGAGGAGTTTCAAAGTAAAAAGGTTCATAGTAAGTTTACACCTTATACAGTTTGGTATTGCTATAAATTACCCTAGAAACCATTCAAAGCTTGTAAGTGTAAATATTTGAATTAATATCAAAGTATGGCGTAGAATTTAGTCTCTCTGTGATTAATACCCCTGCCCACACACCAGATTGTTTAGTATTATATTGTTTAGTATTATTGCAAGAAAAAAGTTCCTTCTAAAAAAAATAAGAAAAAAAATCACTTCATAACAAATGTGGCAAATGAATGAGTTTCATTAACTCTGAATGTTGTACCTTGTCAGTCTTTTAAACATGCTGGTGACATTTATCAGAAAGACTGTATACTTTAAAAAATATTACAACATATTAAGGCATTAAAGTTTGAAATCTAACCTAGAAAGAAATATTGATCCAACAGGATAAATAGTAGATTATTCGTTATACAGACTTCGATGTCATATTCTCTGTCTCCACTGTATTTTAGTCATATCAGTTTTAGAGTTTTGGTTTTCTAATTATTTAGTAGTCTGTCTTATTTTGCTTTGACAAGATTATGCTCTGAGAGAAGAAAGTAGACAACTGTTGACTACATTTTGAAACATAGGCGATAAGTTCCAGGTAGAGAAAAAAATAATCTTAGGATCTCCTGAATTCTATTCAGCCTTCTTTATGTTTTTTTACGATGTCTTATTTCACATGGGTTTTACAAAAAGGAATGAAAAATCCAAGTGCTAGACATTACTGACAGCTCTTTTAATGTTTAGATTATTGCAAACGTTTCCCAGTACAAAAAAGGTGTTTGTTTCAACATGCTGTTTTCTTGCTTTTTTCTTAGCCATCAAGGGGCACATTTGCTTTATTTTACTCTCTCTCTCCAAAAAAAAAATAAAAAAAACCCCAAACACACACACACACAAAAAACCCAAAACCAAAAAATCAACACGTCTTTACAGTCAGTTACATCCAAGAGGTAGTAGAGTACATAAGGGACAAGTTTTTCTTCTTGCCACTTCAGTTTTGCTTTCATGCAGTAATGAAGTGACAGCTATACTTATACTTTTATGAATGACGAACAATGTAAATTCTAGTCCTTCATTCCAGCTGAAGTAGAAGAGGGATGTGATAAAAAATAATTCTGGTTTGCAGAAATTTTTCTGGGGGACGTGGTTGGTGTTTGGTTGCTTTGCTTGTTGTTTCCCCAACCCCCACCACTTCTTCCACCCCCCAAGGATTTTTTTTTTCTTCACTCTGCATTTTGTAAAAAAATGATGTAGGGTTTTGGGGATTTTTAATCGATCATGCAGTTCCAGACACCAGAATGCCACAAACTTGGTCAGTCTGGAAATCCAAACCAGTGCTTGGTTAATTAGACAATTTTCATGACATGGATATCCCAAACCAGGCTGCAGCAATAGCCTATAGGGAAGTTCTCACAGATAACTTCCACCAATTGTGGCATGCTAACAAAATAAAATTATTTGATATTACAGAAAAAAAAAAATATTATTTCAGCCATTTGAAAACTCTCTCTTGATTTATTACTTAAATGTTCTAAGTCAATGAACTGAGTAAGACTGCATATATAAATAGCTGAATGTAGTTAGCAGCAGAAAAAATTATGAAGCAAGTTTGAAAGAAAGTTTCCCAAATGATTTATTGTATTACTACCAAAAAAAAAAAAAGGCATTTTTTCCTCTTAACATATTGGTCATTATTTTCGTTATTATCAAAACCTATGATTGAGTATTAAAAAGCACCATCAAAGTGTTTCTGTTTAAGTCAGCAGCAAAACAGGATTTTAAACATTAACAAAAAACGTGAATCTGTTTTTATATTTTTTCTGACAAAATCTTAAAACAATATCAAATTAAATAATTATTTGCTGTTACAATTTTGAGAAGTGAATAATAAAAGATTTTTGGTATGTCATGACATTTAGTCACACTTGCAATATAAAATATTCCAGTGTCTAAAAAATAAATCAAACTGAAATGATCACAACATGATGCTATGTGGAAAGTGGTTATGTATGCATTGGGAATATTTTGTGATGGATTTCAAATATCTTGTGAGATTGTTGTTGACACAAGCTGATTAGAATCTGGTAAAAAATAAAGAAATTATAAATGTGCACTCTTTCTCAAGCAGTTTACTTGGCATCATAATGTTTTGTCAAATAGAGTGAAGAATATATATAGCTGTGATGAAATTTTCTAAAAAAATAAACAAAGCCAGACAACATAATGTTGTCTGTTTTAAAAAAGTACTGCTATTTTATGGCAGAAGTAGATACCCAGTTGTTCTAACTCTCATAGAAAGGAATGATAAGACACCTGTGTGTGCAACAGAACACTCTTCCCATTATAACAGCACTTGTGGGTAAATTCTCTGAATGTGGAAGGGCAGGGAAAGTGTTTCTAATGCACTGCAGAGTTTAAACACAAGGTAAGCATTTTGGAGCTATGTCAGTCTTTTCAACATCCAACCCAACACAGGCATGGATAAGTGGTTTCTCAAAGAAGTATGTTAAAAAATATATATAATCATTTCAGATAGTCAGGTCTCAAATGAATAATGTGTTAACTAGTGAGTTAATAAATGCAAAAGGTCTACTACTCAGAATTTTGACCTTTAAAGAAGATCTTTTATTGAAATATATGGTTCATCATCCATATATGGTTCATCATCCATATACTGGTCACCATCCACAGTTTTACTGTAGTAATTTGAAGGACTAACTGTAGTACTGCTGTACTCCAGTAGTGTTACTATAGTTTAACTTTTTTTTTTTTTTTTTTTTTTTTTTTTTTTTTTTGAGAATTTTATTTTTTNTTTCTGGAGAAGTTTAATTTCTTCAGCATTTATCTATCCATCTGAAGCTACAGAAATTGCATGAACTCGCATGCATCGAGTTGTGTGTTAGAGACAGGCCTTGTTAAGATAAGAAATGATAAAACCTTTATCTGTCATCTCTTACTGGCAGAAAATTTAGTGTGATTTGATTAGTACGAGTGATACTGAAATCAAAAGACATTATTTTTCATGCTAATGTAGATTTCTTATACCATTTTCAGATCAAACAATGACCATGAGTGAGAAAGAATGAGTGAGTCAGCCAAAATCCTACAAGTATTTTAGCTATAAGAAGTGGGAATCCCTATTTCCCTCCATTTTAGCTTGTGCAATGGAAAAATGTAAGTAATGCATTTGAGAATACACATATAAGATGTTCTTTCTGAATATCATATACAAAGAAATGTGAACAGTTCTGTTGATGTTAAAAAACATAGTTTTTTACCACAGATAAGAAGTACCTTGCAATAAAAGCTAGATGAAGTGTAGCAGAGAGCAGTCAAAAGACTTTATCAGCAAGTACATATCATAGAATCATAGAATGGTTTGGTTTGGAAAAGACCTTAAAGATCATCTAGTTCCAAGCCCCCTGCCATGGGTGGGAAAACCTTCCACTAGACGAGGACTCAAAGCTCCATCCAACCTCGTCTTGAACACCTTGAACACCAACCTGTGGATGACAGGGCATCCAGAACTTCTCTGGGCAACATGTACAGTGCCTCAGCACCCTCACAGTGAAAAAATTCTTTCTGGTATCAAATCTAAATATACTCTCTTCCAGTTTAAAGCCATTACCCCTTGTCGCTACACTTCCTGATAGAGCCCCTCCCCATCTTTCCTGTAGGCCTCATTTAGGTACTGGAAGGCTGCTATAAGGTCTCCCCAGAGCCATTGAATCATAGAATCATTTATGATGGAAAAGACCATTAAAATCATTGAGTCTAACGATAAACCGAACACTACAAAATCCGCCACGAAACCATGTCCCTAAGCACCACGTCTACATGTCTTTCAAAACCTCCAGGGATAGCGACTCAATCACTTCCCTGGGCAGCCTGTGTCAATGCTTGATAACGCTTTCAGTGTAAAAAATATTCTTACTATCTAATCTAAACCTCCCCTGGTGCAACTTGAGGCCATTTCTTTTTGCCCTATTGCTTGTTACCTGGGAGAAGAGACAGGCAGTTGTAGAGAGTGATAAGGTCTCCCCTCAGCCTCCTTTTCTCCGGGCTAAACAATCCCAGCTCCTTCATAATAAGCAATAATCTGGCATTCTGTCTTTATAGGTTAACCAAACTATTACCATAGGTGTAAAGCTTCGATTCTCAAATGTACATGACTACTCATGCACAGAAAACTATTTTTTTTCTGTTCTGCTTTACAAAACACTTCCATCTAAAACTGTTGAATGTAGAAAACAACAAAAAAAAACGTTAAATTTATCACCAAAATTAGAGATACACTGTAAAAAAAAATAAGGAAACAATATATTACATTTGTAAAAGCCTCATATTTCTCAAGACCACTTTATTTTTGTTTGAAAATTGTTTTTGTTTGTTCTACCTTGAAGCATTTATTTTCTTCCTCATAACTCATTTATCATTGTCTCTTTATCAAGGACTGGAAGGTGTAATGGTGTAAATTACCTTGAAATATTTCACTATACATTGAGTGACTTATTTATTAATTTTTGTTCATACTATCTTTCGCACTGCTGTTGTTTTAAGCAGAAGTATACAGAGTGCTGGTCCAAAGTACAAAGTGTTAGCCACATGCATTTATGAAGTTAGTATATGGGACAGACATGGGGGTGAGAAGATTCTTTTAATAACTTTAATAACCTTTCAAGGGCAAACAAAGTCTCCTCAAAAGTAGATGTGTGTTACAAAAAAATACACATTTCCACTAAGATCTACCTGTACTCTTTGGCAAAATGCCCAGCCTCATCTGTGTAATTCACAGAGGAATACTTCTGTCTCACTCCATAAATAAGCAAGTAAGATTAGATTTCCCTGCTCAAAAGAGACAAAGAAAGTATCTTAGTATAAACACATCTTTTTAACTGTCATTTGATAAGCACGCACCAAGCTGGATCAAAACCCTACTTTTCATTTACACTAACAATGAGATGTGAAATCCCACACAAATAGATATGACATGAAGTCTCTTGCATTCTTATTAGTACTATTGTCCTCCAATTTACCCTCAGAGCCCAAATTTTAAAGGATAGGATTTTCTCCCAAGACATTTTGAAATATATTAAGTGAAACACTCGGCTCCTCACTGACTATGTCTCTTTAGTCTGTGAAAATAAAAGAATTCCAGGCCTACCTTTCTGTTACCCTCTGGGCAAGTAATCAAACATGATCTGCTGGGATATCAGCCTTTCGATTTGCTGGTTTGAGAATACGTATCATTTTCAAATAAGAAAATGATACCCTTCAGAGAGTCTTTTCACTTTTTTAGAGAGTGTTTTCAAACCTGCCCAAACTTTTCTATTTTCCAAATGCTCAAGAACTTCTTTGGTTTTCTTGCCAGTATTATCTCTGATTTGCAAGTCAAAAGAAAAGACATGAGGGATGTTGTTTGAATAAACTGCGACCTTACAGTTTAATCTTGGAATTATTTAGTAATGCAAGCTTTTACTCCTTTCCTTGCTTGTTCCTTTTTGAGAAAGACTACCCTCAGCCTGTTCTTAAGATGCATTAACTTTCTCCACATACAAGGAAATGGAAGCTGCACGCCCGAGTTATTAGACTACTTCTTGCTGTTTCTGTGAGACACTATGGTCTCAACCCTTTTCTGATTGCTATTGGAAAATTGCTCCATTTTGGAATTAGAACCTGATGCTTGCTAAATTGTTGGATTGGATTTGGCATACATTAAATCCAGAATTTTCCATGAGAAGACAGAGAACCTCCTTACACCATTCAAAAATCAGTCTGAAACTTGAGCAAATTCCTCTCTAGTCTTAAGAAAAATAATCCATCAATGCTATAAAATATCAAATAAGCAAGAAATAAGCAAAATAAACCCCTGCATTCTGACTTTAACCAGCAGATAGAAGAATAGTTTATGAGTTCAGGGGTGAGAGAGAGGCAAACATTAGCTTCAACTCAATCCCTCAGTCATTCTCCATCACTGAGCCTTAAGGAGATCTTTCAGGAGTAATGACCAGCTCTTGTTGATATGAAAGCTTTGCCATTGTTTCCTTCTTATTTCCTCCTCCATCATGTGAAGTTTCAGAAATCCAATCTAGATAGGAAAACAGCACAGAAGATTTTAATCGATCTGCAAACTTTTTAAGCTGATAGCAAATATATCAGAGTCCACAGTCTAACCAATTCACTTGATACAAAGAATAGATACTACAGATACTAATATAGATTTTTGGGGTTGTCATACCTCCCTAGAAAAATAGAAATAACAAGAGAAATTGACAAATAAATGAAAGCTGTTAGACTCAGTAATTCTGAGAGCTTAGTATATTCTGCAGCATTGTACCAGTGCTGAAGCATTTCATAAAAAAATAAACACCCTAGTGAGTTATAAATATGTAGCTAATCCTGTTTTACACAGATCAAAACTAATTTTCCTAGCACTTTGACTTGAATGAAAGCACATGGCAAGATCCCCTGAAACTGGTTTTCCCTCATGATATGCTAATTTCCAGAATCTGGGGTTTGTGGATAGCTTTATGACAAACCTGGAAATTTCTGGCTATTAGTTTTACTCTTCATACGCCCTACTGGTATCACGTTTTTGGCTCTAGAGGAATGAGTTTGCTTTCGTGCAGATGGCTGACATTGGAACTGGTCCAGAAGAAGGTTTCTGAGCCACGAACAGCACTGGAGCAAACTTAGCCTCTCTCAGCCACAGACTGCTGGAAACTTCTGGAAAACAAAACATGGAAAATGGGTGTCAACACCGAACATGAGGTCATGAATAGAGAAAAGAAGATACTAACATATAATCCCTATGAAATAATTGCTACTTTGTATAATATACAGTAGAGGGGTAGGGGGGAGGAATGGCCAGCAATATTTATTAAAAGAGTCTGAAATTAACCTTGATATTTCATCTTCTGAAGTGTTTGTTTATACTGCTGTCTTCACAGACAGCTGTTTAACAGCCCGTACAAAAACTTTGTTACTTAGTCATCATACATGTGATAACATTATCTCAGAAATTTCACTATTAGTCTCCCTAATTTATTGTTTTCCAGAACCAAGGTAGTTTCAACTGAACACACACTTTTTTCTTTGAGAAAAAAAAATAATATGTATTTCAGGCTATTTAATTTCTGTATTTTAAGTTAGAATGCTTCAGAAATTCAGAAATGAATTTTATCTTTCCGTCAATGAAGCAGAAACCAGGCAAACACTTAGATGGATAGAAAACATACTAAATTATTTTTTTGACCTTAACTCAAATTGTATAAGTCACTGAAACCACTTCCTATGAGAGAGATAGGTTATACTAACAGTGTATTTCTTGAAGATGCATTGTTCCTAAACATTGACAAAATGTACTAAAAGCAGTAAAAATACAGTTTTCATTTCCACATAATGATAGGTGAGCAAAAAGCTTGATAAGTGTGGAGTTAATTAGGAAGATATATCAAAGAACAAGAATTCAGCATTCCATTTTCTTGGGTACCTTACAATGCGTTCTCTGATCGACAATAATTCATCATTATTCTCATCAACACAATAGGAAGCAGAATACTGTATTTAGCATTATATATTGGTTTTATACAGTCATGACAAAAAAGTCTGGGATGTAAAACTTCCATTAGAAGCTGAGTGATCTCATTTTTAGCTTGGAGAATCATATTTTTCTCCTCCTATTTGTTTCCTGCAGCAGTCTGGAAACTTTAAATCTGATCATCTCAATAGCTCATCTTGAACAAAGAATAAAGATCGCAAAATGACGTAGGTCAAAGCTTTTAGGAAATGGATTTAAGTATACTCACTATGGCAAGAAACTCAAAACAAAGCTCTTTTGTTAAAGACGGATGGCAGCAATATTTTAAAAAGAAAGGAGCCATAAGTGCTGGTTTTAAGGTCTTCAGTGTTAATGTATGAAAAACTGACACTACTGCACTGTTCTTTTACAAGAAATTCTGTATTTCAAGTTCCAAGTTTCTGGATAGTAGAGAAGTCTGATGAGAAACAGAATTTGTGGAGCTTGACAGACCTAGTTCTCAGGATCCAGACTTGTTGAAGTATAGCATAGCCTAATTTCTGCCTATGTGCTAAGATTTTCTTCCACCAACAACATTAAATAAATTGGTGAGAGGAAAAGTGAGAAGAAAAGTGAGGAAAGAGCCTTAGGTGATGTCCTACAGGCAGAACACAAGGCAGTTATACACCCGTGCTCCAGAACAGGTTGTGCTTCTCAATTTCACAGCTGAGAAATGAATGTTGCAATTTAGGGAATTTTCTACATCAGTTCTTGAATTAAGATGATTTTGGACATATATAATATGTAAAATTTAATTTTCTGAGATTACTTCCTTTTTTTTCCCTTTTTTTTTAGTTAAAAAAACTTAGTAGTATCTAGTGTTAGACAGTTTCAAACCAAGATGCTTGAAGTTCAGTACTAAGGAGACAAAATCTTGCTATGGATCTCACATTTACGCATAAGCGGGTAGTTCTCCCACACCTCATTAAAATAAAATTACTTTTTTGTCAATTATAAGAATATCATATCGAAAATAATCAAAAAGTTTTAATGATTACCTTCTCTTCCTAATAAGAAAAAAAAACTATCTACCAGACAGTTAAAACTCTCACTAGTCTCTTCATACAGACACACAAACCCATGGAAATACAGAAAGAAATGAAAAACAGTGTGAAAAATGTATCAGACTAATATTTTACACTATGATATTGTATGATTGTCCTCCCTTCTTTACTGCAATTTTAATACATGTTTTCAAATCTTGTAGTAATACTTTTATTTGTAGGTTGAAATAATTGTATTCAGAATTCTGAACCTTACATAAGTTTCATGAAGTTTTACACTGAGGAAAGTGTTCTTACTTTTTGATTTATGTTTCCATTTGTTTTCTTGATGTTAACACAACAATATGCCTAGAATAAATGTGACTGATGTTTGGCCAAACAAATGGGGCTTATGTTTGGGAATCTAAGTCTATCCTAAGAGACTGATGTGAATGCTAAGCTGTAGCATCATTGTCTCTGTCTACAGATAAACAATGAGACAGAGACACTCTTCACAGTGCCTTGGACTATATTGTCTAAAATCTGAACCAAGGGGAACACAGATCATGCATCAGCTATGTTTTGTTTGTTTTCTTACAGAAACTGACCAGTTGGGGGTGAAGCTGAGATATGACTGGAACTTCTTTCTCAACTCCGGAACTGCTCCCAGACCACCTCCCTCCTACTGGCATCTAATAGTTTCTTTGACCTAATGATGTGTGCAGTAACTGCTTCTTACTTATACCAGATGCAGCAGCTTTAAAGGAGATAGTAACCATGTATAATAGTGGTTTAGAATACTCTCTAGTTTTATAGATGACAAGTTTAAGTTTCCAGGCAAAATCAGAACTAGACGCAGAATACCTATATTGTAACCTATTTAGACAGTGGGTTTCCCTTTCACATTTTCTTACTTATTTCCCTTACTATTCAGAAATATTTCATTTTATTATGAAGAAGAGTGACCCCAATTTTCAAAATCTTGACATTCTTAATTAAACAAAATTCTATTTTAACAGCCATTGCTAAAAATGGCACTGGGTGATGCAGATGAAAGCAATGCTTTAAACAAATTTTTGTTGTACTATTTATTTCTAGTTTTTATAATATGGCTTTATAATTCAGTAAAATACTGTGGTGAATACAATTTCTTTTATACATAATTCATCTGCAGTGTTTGAAGTAGCTTAGTTTAATCTTGATAATGGAGATCTAAGCAGTTTTCAAAAGTTTCTATCTACATTATTTAAAACAGTTGGCTTAGATTGCAGGCAGCTGCAGTATGGGAAATGGTAATGAAGCGGGGCCTTTCACTAGACTCTCCTGGAGATGTAATTGATGACTGTGATTTCCCCTGGAGTGCACCTTGATAACTGCTGTTGGGTTACACTCCACAGAAAAGTAAGTAGTAATAGCAACAGAGAAGCACTGACCATTCTGTTGTCCTCTTGACTGCTTCCCTTCTTTGTCATTCATAACATCATAGCTCCTAGTGTTTAACATGTTGTCAAGACAACTGATTAGAACAGTATTTCATTGGAGAACATAATGTACTTTAACTACTTTTTCTTGCTATAAGTATTTCTGTTTTTATTTGGTTTTATTTCCTCAAGTGAATTGATTTACAATTTGGATTTCATAGGTTCATTACATTTATTAGACAAATCCTACTTCTAAGATCTACCCTGCATGGAAACTTGTGTACTCCTTTAAGCAAGCTTCTAAAATACAGTAAAACAAACAAACAAACAAACAAAAAACAACAAAAAACCCAAACCAAAACTAAGAACCAAATAATGACTGACATTCTTGCAGAAGATCAGATTACTTACTCAAATTTAGCTGGTTGAATTTTGGAAGATAAATAAAGAATCTACAGGGTTTAAATAATAAGCATCTTCATGAGGAAACTCTTATAATTTTAAGCGCACAAAATGAAATTTATGTCCACACCAGTTACTAGGATTTTTATTATATTACCTGTGCTTTCCAAGGGGAAAAAAAAATAAATATCCTTAACACATCCTATATGAGCAGAGTTTACAGCAAACTGAGCTAGAAAGACATCTTAGGAGGAGGAATGAAAAACACTTAGAAATTTATGTAAAGAACACATCATGTGAGGCATACTTGGCATCAATTAACACAGATGTTTAGCTTGAGAAAAATGAAAATGTCAGGGTCATTCATTACAAGTGCTGTTTGTAGCAGAAAATGATATTCACATGATTTGTGGTATAGTTTATCTGCAATAAATATAAAGAATGTCAGTTTCTTTCTTAATTATCACTCATTGTTTTCAGTTTCTCTGAATATGTATTCAATTAGAGTTCAACATCTTAAATAAAATTCTAAATTACATTTGTTTAGCATTTTGTTTTGCAAGAAATACAAAACTATATGCCAATTTTGCGTAGCACAACATGACTAGAAAGTTCTGAGGTAAAGAAATAAAAAGTAAATGTGTTTACACAGTACACACAGAACAATGCAGAATTATAGTCTATACATACTCCTAAGCAATTTGTCCATTTTGATACATACAACTGAAATGCTAGATCTCTCTTTTTTCTCATAATTCCATTAAAAAATTCATCATGACATAAAGCCAGAGATTCCAAGGCAATTTTGTGTTTGGTTTTTTGATGTGGGTTTTTGTTTGTTTGTTTGTTTTATTTGTTTGTTTCCTTGATATCTATTTGATATCTGCTGGGGAAAATATGCTTAAAGTCAATATGAACTTAAGTTGCAGACCAAAACTGCTGGATTTTACGTAAAGTCATTTTACTTAATTTCTCTATATAAACTGAGGTATTAAGTAACTTATCTACGTTCAGGAGAGGCTGATTCACAGCTGAAGCTCCTTTCTATAGTAAAGAAAAAGAGAGGGTTGTATTTAAAAGTATGAATTAAACCACAAACAAGAAATTCTTTGTTATGCTTCAGGGGACAGCTTAGTCTGTGGGCAAAAACCAGTATGAGACAGTAGTCTCCTGACACTAGGATAGGATCTTTGCCTAAGGTTTTTTTGCAAAAGTCTGTTTATTGCGTTTTCATAACAATGAAGTAAAATGACTTTTGTGTATTTCTGTAAACGGACTGCAACATAGATTACCTCAACTCTAATCACTGATATTTTCTCTTAGATTGTCATCCTC
>VXAK01010328.1:15481-34274 GCA_013399435.1 Arenaria interpres | reverse complement strand
CAGGGCAGAGCAGAGGGGCAGGATGACCTCCTTCCACCTGCTGGTCACACTCTTCCTGATGCCCCCCGGAATGCCACTGGCCTTCTTGGCCACCAGGGCCCACAGGCAACTGGTTGTCCCCCAGGACTCCCAGGTCTTTCTCCTCAGAGCTGCTCTCCAGCAGGTCAGCCCCAACCTGTCCTGGTGCAGGGGGTTATTCCTCCCCAGGTGCAGGAGCCTACACTCACCCTTGCTGAATTTCATCAGGTTTCTCTCTGCCCAATCAGGTTCCCTCTCTTTTTTTTTTTTTTTGGAGAAAACCCAAAGTGTCCTGTTGGTCAGTGCTTGCATCGGGCTGGAGCACGAGAAAACGCTGAGAGGAGCCACAGCAAAAGGCTTCTCAGTCTCAAGGAAGGCACGTGGGAGTAATAATTCCTCTTTGCTCTACCCTTTGGTTTCTGAAGTCCAATGCGGTGGCAACAGGGGGGAAGAACACTCATTTCTGAAATGAATTAATGCAGAAGAATGGTCTCCACCTTCCAAAACGTATGCAGGAAGCCAGCGGAGGAGGAAGGGAGTAGCTACTGCAGCTCAACCGCTATTGTATTTATATTTCCGTACTCTCGATAACAAATACAGTCAAACTATAGCTGAAAAACAAGGCATTAGTTAGAAAACAAAAAGCTGAGCTTTTGTGAAAGAAAGAGCAATAGAAGAAATTTCTCAGGTCTCCCCACGCTTATCAGGTACGGTCTATGGGTTTCTTTAGAGAATGATTCACTTCCTTATTGCAGGTTTGGCTGCAATCTCCAGTATCGCAGTTTTGTGCCCTTTGACACAGGCTGTTTCCCTTTCAAAAAGGGACAGATAAAAGGGACCAAACACATAGTTGTTTATCACGGTACTAAAAGCCCCACTTTTTACATGGTTTTGAACTATAAAGAAAGAGTTTTGCGCACATGGATTTACTTCCTTAAAGAGAGATGTGGTCAGTGCCGTGGTAGCATCACCACCTTCCCAAGGGTTCTCTCTTACTTCAAGGGCTAAACCTCCTCGGTTCTGTTCTCGGCATTCCCAGCCTGGAAGGTCAGCACACATTTCCTCAACTCCCTTGGAGAAGGGGGGGTGATAACATACCAGCCCCTCCCTCCAGCAAACGGCAAAAGCCTCTTGGAGGACAAGGAATCACGAGCACAGGGGCAGAGGGAGTTTTCTTACCCGCTTGCCTTATCCGAATGGAATTCTCCGCAGGCAGAGCCGGAGTCACACAGCTCCTTGGCTCCTACTGCAACTACAGCAGCAGCAACCCCAATCTAGTTCACTTTTCATCAATAAAAGTCATCCTAGAGTTGGGGTTTGTGCATGTTTCTTCCCAGCTAAAGCAGTTATACCAAAAAAAAATACACATTATTCCACCAGGAAGTGTTTTTAGAAGTATTTTCTCCCCACCTGCACACATGTAGCCAACACAATAACCAAATATAGTTCTAGGTGCCACAACAGCTGTAGTTGATTATTTCTAGTTTAAGAACGCCAGGAAGATGACCAAAAATGTAATTTACTTGGTTAAAAAACCTCTTAACAGAATAAATAGGAAGAACCCACTTATTTCTGAGAGACAGTGTGAGATGAAGAGAGTTTTGGTTTAGGTTTTTTAAAAAACACCCAAGATATTTGTCAATCAGGTCACTCCATGAGATCCAGCCACCAAAGCCAGGCTCGGACCAACGCTCCCTCCTTCCTGCCTGCTCTCCCCAGCTCCTCCAAAGGATGTTGGGGAGGAAGTTGCCTTTATTCATTGAGGCAGTCAATGAGCATGGATTAAATGTTCCCGGATAAATTACTTCAGGAAGCATTTTTAGCTGCTGAATAGAGTCTGTGGGAAACACCTGTTTGGTTTCCATGTCCTGAAACGACGGAACAAGAAACGCTGGACAACTCCAGGCATCCCTGGGACTCCGAGAGGCAGTTTACATCCTAACTCTCATTTTTGTACAGTGGAGAAGAGAGGAACATTATAATCTGCAAACTCCCCCCCTTAGACAATCTGGGAGTTCACAACACAAATGGAAGCGTGAGATCAGCTCCAGACACCCAAAGAGACATTAAGACCACACTGGTCAAAGATAAGCGAAGTGGAAAGGAAAGAAAAAGAAGTTTAAGAACCAGATGTGTGGAAAGGACACCTACGCTCCTCTGTCATCTCCTCTGCTGAGCTGCACATCGCACTGAGTCCCTGCAGAAGAAGGTGACACCTCCCGCGACCTCTTTAGCTCCACTGAGGCCAGAGTGAAAAGCACACACGGCATCCTGGGCACCTCCCCACCCTCCATCCCACCCGGGGGGAGATAAGCCATCTTATTTGGCTTTTATTCAAACAGCTTTTAGAGAAGGGCTTAAGATGGTTTGGCAGGTGGCCACGGCACCCAGTATAAACAACTAGTGTGGCTGCCCCCGACCCAGGCTGCTCCCAGTCACCTCCTATGGGTGCACGAGAGCGTCAGCCCCACTGAAAAGACAGAACTTGGCACCTATGGTGACCCCTAACAAA
The DNA here is from genome assembly GCA_013399435.1 of Arenaria interpres. Classification (NCBI taxonomy): domain Eukaryota; kingdom Metazoa; phylum Chordata; class Aves; order Charadriiformes; family Scolopacidae; genus Arenaria; species Arenaria interpres. The sequence goes on along the minus strand of VXAK01010328.1, from coordinate 31,744 downwards.
GCTTTAGGAGACCTGCGAGGCTACTGCTGGTTCCAGACAGCTTCAGTAAATCACAGCAGATGCAGTTGATGATGTTAAGACAAGCTGTAATTGAACGACATCCATTCAACTCCTCTGCAGTCATTACAGCCAAGGACAGTACCGACAGACTGATATTAATTAAGAGCTTAGTCATTTTTGTACAAGTCTGTGCCATGTTTCACTCTAGTTCTAGGCTACCTTAAGGTTAACGCAGAAGAAAGTATTAATTAGTGGAGTAAACAGGCTGACACTGCTCCCAGGACTTGAAGAAACCGGCAGCCTTTGAGAACTATCACTGCCACACTAATCAAACTGCAAGGTGCAAGGCACTCCTGTCCCTCAGTCCATACAAATATCCTGAAGAAATTGTAATTCCTTCACTAAAACACATTACATGAGCACCTGCACCTGAATTATTCTCTGACAATAGTCCCCAGTGGAAGTGTAGCTTTATTGTGCCTTCCACAAAGCAAGGTCAGGATGAGAAACCTAGATGAGCCACTGCTCCAGATTCCTAACAAATCAAATCAGACTTGGGTTTTTTTCTTAGCCTAGTTTGCCCATTTTAATCTTTTCTAGTCCTCTTACGCTGATAAAAAGATTTGAGTGACCAAGTTGAACAAGCTGTCTGCCCTCTGTGGCAGAAAAAGCAAGAAAGAAGGTCCAACTGGCCAGAAAGGGCATCCCTCAAGTCCCACTCCAGCCCTGCCATCCTCACCAGCAGCAGGGGAGAATTAGATACTTTAATAAATACCCCCAAAAAAGCAGTGAAGTGTTTAACATAAAAGAATTGAAAGGTAAGTGCCTGTCAGACATGTTTATTCTGCAGAAGTTCCAGCACGGAGCTCCCTGTATAATGCCTTTTGAAGACACTCAGACTCTCCCAGAGCCCATTTATCACTCCACTTGCCGTAGCCCAGCATTCAGGCTCTGCCACGAAATTTGATGGGAGATTCTTGCATTTCAGAACTCCAGACGGTGGCTGTATTATCCACAAGAGATGAAGCTTTAGCGTGTACACACAGCTGTATCGAACCTTTGTTTTTAATTAAAAGATTTAGTATTGTGTCAGTAGAAAAGCTGTTCCTACCTCAAAAGCAGGTGTTCCCTTTAGCAGGTCCTTCAGTCCTCAGAAAGTGCTTATCTGCAAAACACAACGCAGGTATAATTAAGAGGAAGCCATACAGTTACAGAGCACTTGGATGTAAGCTTATTAAGGATGATTTATGTCACATAAAGTTCACTAAACCCAGAGAAATTTTGCGACAGTCCCAGCAGCTTTCTTTAATGTTTGCTCCTCGACAGGAATACAATCAAGCTACGACTTACTTCTCATCAAGCTCAAGCTATTAAGGATATACCACGAAAATTGCAAGACAACTTCTCCCTCATCACGCATCATAATAGCTATTTTCTAACAGGCCATTAAAGCTGAAGCAATCCGGGACAATTAGGACATCAAGCAGTTGTTCAGGTGTTCATATGTTCAAATGCTCCCAAAGTCCCTGCTGGGCACACACCTGCACAGCCAGGATGGATCCATGGTTGGATAAAAACCAGGATGGTTTTTATCTGATGGGAGATGAACAGAGCTAAGGAGGCACCAAAACATCCATGGCTTGATTTATCAGTTATTATTATTCAGAGCCACCGTGCAAGGCCCTCTAAAGGCTTTCATGCAGCAAAACTGTCACTGTTTTAGCCCGAGACAAGCAAGAAAAAAAGCAAAGATAAAGCTTTTTTCCTTCAATAAAGGCTCTTCCACTCCATGGCATTTTCTGTGCTTCCAAACTTCAGAGTGGAATCTCTCACCCTGTTATTAATACATTCACAAGGCAAAACCGACAGGTATTGCCAGACGCGTTGCTCAACTCAAAAAGCACGTGCTGTGTTCTTTTATGGATTACATAAATGATACTTGGGGTAATATTTTAAGGAGATCCAGATTTAAATACAAAAAGGGATAAGAAAAAAAGAACTCAGGAGCTGTATTTCAGGTGCACACCTATTTTCTGTATGTTTTCCGTGACTTCAGTGAAGCTGTACCCACCAGCTTTTTTGGACTCGATGATTTGAAAGGTCCCTTCCAACCTGAACAATTCAATTCTACCAGGGAACCATCTCCCCACCTACGAAGTGTCATGTCCCAGTAGTTTTCTATACAATATTTTACACTTTGGTCATTATTACCCCTCTACTCTGCTCTTGTGAGACCCCACCTGGAGCACTGTGTCCAGCTTTGGATTCCTCAGCACAGGGGAAACATGGACCTGTTGGAGTGGGGCCAAAGGAAGCCCCAGAGATGCTGGGAGGGCTGGAGCCCCTCTGCTGGGAGGGGGGGCTGAGAGAGTTGGGGGGGTTCAGCCTGGAGAAGAGAAGGCTCCGGGGAGACGTTGGAGCCCCTTCCAGTCCCTAAAAGGGGCTCCAGGAAAGCTGGGGAGGGACTCTGGATCAGGGAGGGAAGCCCGAGGAGGAGGNTTCCCACCCAAACCATTCTATGATTGTAAAACAAGCATATCCACCAAAATAATTCCCCTTATATTCCCCAGGCAGCAGTTCACAGGAAAGAATATAAACTAAGCTGCGCAGTCAGCATCAGGGAGGCATTTTAATCCACGTGGAGAAGTATCCAGGTTGTTCCTCACCACGCCAAGTCATGGAGCCAGCCTCACAACAAACTCCCAGCTCAGAACCTGATTATTAGTGTAAAATCAAAGAGAAACGCTAACGCTCGCTCCTCTCCCTACATTTCACATTACACAGGCGTGAAATCTTTCAGCTAAATGAGAAAACAGCCCGTGAAAAGAGTACCATTTCAGCTTCAGTAAGTGTAATTAGTTAGTAATTACTAAACTTCAGGGCAGTGATCATTTCAGCTGTCTCAGGAAGGAGAAAAAAACCTCTGAAAGTCCTTTCCACTCCTTCTGAAGGGAACAGGAGAGTTACCGAGTTAAATAAGGAATGGAGAAATCTCTCCTGCATGTTTCAGATGCACAAGTGTCATGACGAGCTCCTGCTTGTGAGACAACACTAATGCTCCCCTTCCCAACAGCAGCAAACTGCTAATACACATCAGAAACCCACATTTTCTTTTTCTACATCATTTTCTTTGCAGTCCAGCCACCCTGTGATAAATCGGGGCTACCTCCCACTTGCAAACACCCAGATCACATCCCAAGGCATCCAGCCTGACAGTCTGCCCCAATAAACTTCATCCCACGTCAGCTGCTGTGACCCACCAGGTTATTATTACACTCTCCCAACAAGATATTCCAACCTCTTTGCATTGAAAGCACCAAGCTTTATCCTACTTGCTAAGAAAAAAAAAAAAAAAGAGAAAAAACCCTATTTTTATATTTTGCAGCAGAACATTAAAGAAAATTAAGAATTAGCCGCTTTTTTAGTGCTGGGTGTTGTAACTCCACCTCAAATAGTGCTGTATCACCCATGGGTCTGACCCCAGCTAAATAAAACCTTCCATATTTCTCAGTCTGGGCAAAAATATTTCTTCCTTTGATAAATCTGCATCTCCAGTTGCCCTCTAAATAAACCCCGAAGGAAAGAACTCCTGTACTACCAAAGGTGGTCTTAACTATCCACAGGTTGCTTTTTCCTAAAGTACTGGGTGTTCTGGACGGATGAGCAGAAATGCTACATAATCCGTCTTTCTTACCCCAAATTGACATAAATGTTTTCTAGTTTGGAACAAATATTACTGGGAATTACATTAATGTTAAGAGATACCTGTCCATACCTTGCAACCCTGATTCCAAGTTGGTGACTTTATTTCTCCCCAACACAATCTTTATGCGAGGACACCGAAGAGCAACACGGCAGAGGAAAAGCATCTTATAATTTCATTTACATCCCACTCCACGCCCACTCCTGGGTTTTATCTTGCCCACGCTATCAGAAAACAGGTCCTGCCTGGTGTGCGGACCGTCCCAGCGGGTTTGCTACCCCCATACGAGCCAGTTCCACATCCCACACCAGTAGTTCTTGTTCCTCAGCTCTTCTGCTTCCTGAGCTCCTTGGGGTTTCATTACTAAACGCGTCAATGGCTTCTCTAGCTTCACTCAGTTTTCTACACAGATGGGGTTGTTTTCCCCCCCAAATTAATTGCCTGCATCCCATTAATACACTAAACTATTCTCCCCCCAGTCACCCAACCGCTGTTTCTTTCTCACCTGAGAGTTCACCAAATCCGCCCCATCTATCATGCAAGAGTCATTCCGAGAGTCCCAAAAAGCACATACATATTTCAGGGCAAACATTAACAATCCATTTCTGCCTTTTTTTTTTTTAATAATCATTTTGAAGGTTTTTTAAGTAGCAACTCCTTGTCCCTGTCTGTTTCCAGGACGGAGTAAACCACTGCCTCTCCTTGGTCCTGGAGAAAACATGGAGCTCACCTTGGGTGCCCGACAGGAGCAAGGCAGGGATTCCCTCACATTCACCCCACAAAATTATCACAATTAGAGAATCTCTAGTCCCAGTGATTTAGTTTTTCCTGTATAAACAGGGCTTGTCTCAATCTGCTTTTAGGTTGCTGTACCACCAAAGAGAAAAATCAGAGCAAACCTCCAGGATTACCACCCTTACCCCAGCGAAATGGAATGTCCTTCAGCGCAATTAAGTTTTGTAAGAAAGAATGTGCTGTTCATGGTATCAGACGCCCTCACGGGCTCCCCTCAGCCTTCTCTAAACACTCTTCTCACCCCTAAATTCAGAGGACTCTTTCCCATATCGCGGGAGAAAAAGCCACTCGATCTTTTAGTTTCCTGTTGCCTCTCACCTTTCATACTTTCTTCCCAAATCTCTAGATAAACGGCTTCCTTTAAATAGCTCTCCGTGGCAAACACCGGCTGGGAAGAGCCGAGGGGGGCGGCCCACGTCGCAGCTCCAGCGTTCCCCGGGCAAAGCAGGATCATGTCGTCAAATGCCACGGCTTCAAACACAAAGTCTCATTGTAAACCCCGAGCTATATATACACAGTGGCCACCAAACCCAGATTAAGGCCGCTCAGATGTTCACCCCAAATCCTTCCCCAGAGGAACAACGCTGGCAGCAAGTTAACACCAACACCTCCAATGAGGGAAACCACCTCTAGAGCCACCAGCCCCTGTCTTGGCTCCTCCCCAAAACTGAACTCACCCAGAGCCCAAAACAAGAGTGAGAGCCTGGCCCAGGTTGCCCGGAGAAGCCGTGGCTGCCCCATCCCTGGAGGGGTTCAAGGTTGGAGGGGGCTTGGAGCAACCTGGGCTGGTGGGAGGTGTCCCTGCCCAGGGCAGGGGCTCGGAACTCGATCTTTAAGGTCCCTTCCAACACAAACCATTCTATGATTCTAAGAATTTATTCTAGAATATATGGTGGAGTTTTTTCCTTCAGGGGTACCATTGCCAAATACTTAATGAATTGTTGTTAAGCATCACACTCCTGTTCCCACACTCACATGAGGCATCTCGGATAAAACTGAAAGAGGCTGGTTTTAGATTCAATTCTAGGCTTTTGAATAGAGCATCTCCCAAGAGGAGAAGGAAAGCACTGAAGTCAGACTAATAATTTAAAGAGTCTTCAAAACACAAGATGGAGCTCCACTGAACTCTAGAAGTGAATAATCTTCTCAGGAAAGATTTATGAGCAGCAAGTCAGGCTTCCACCGTAGTCACGCAACTCCCACTACTTGCAGAAAGATGGTAATTCCCCATTGCAGGTAGCACACGGAAGAATAAAAGTCTTCAACTGCAAAGCAAGGAAATGTTCTTCACCAATATCCACATTTAATCCTTATGAAAGAGGACAGGCTTTAAGAAATAGTCTTCTGTAGCAATTCAGGTTGACAAAGTTCAAAACCAGAGAGGTTCATACAATCCCAGAATGCTATGGGGTTGGAAGGGACCTCTGGAGATCATCTCCTCCAACCCCCTGCCAGAGCAGGTCCCACAGGAACGTGTCCAGGGGGGGTTTGGAACGTCTCCAGAGAAGGAGACTCCACCACCTCTCTGGGCAGCCTCTGCCAGGGCTCTGCCACCCTCACAGCAAACAAGTTCCTCCTCAGGTTGAGATGGAACTCCCCCTGTTCCAGTTTGTGCTTGTTCCCTCTTGTCTTGTCCCTGGGCACCACTGGAAACAGACCAGCCCTGTCCTCCTGACACCCACCCTTGAAGTATTTAGAGGCGTTGATCAGATCCCCCCCCTCAGTCTTCTCTTATTCAGAATAAGAAGACCCAAGTCCCTCAGCCTTTCCTCGTAAGAGGAAAAGGACACATTGCTGGCTCCTGGGCATCCTGTTGTCCACGAGGATTCCCAGGTGAATCAGATGGTAAATAAGCAGCCGCGCAAGGGGAGCTGTTTTTCTGGCACAGGGGATTTTCATGTGTCAAGAGCAATTTGACTGAAGAAACACCACGCAGTGATTCCAGAATGCTGGAATAGTGACTCAAGGAGTGCCAAGTCACCAGTTATCAAGGACCAAGCAAGGACCTTCCAAAATGATCCTGAAAAGTCAAAGTGCAGCAAACACTAATTAAGGGGAGAGATCCATCAAGCAGTGGTCCTTGGTTAATTAGCGTCTACCAGGGAGCAAGTAGTCAACTGCATCATGAGACAGAAGACACACAACAAGAGGCTGAAAACACCCAAAAGAAGGCTGAGATGAAATGTTTTGACTGAAGGAATTTTTGAATTTTTCTATAGATCTTTCTGAGGTGTCTCAACAGAAAAAAGACCACCACCCTACCCAAATCACCCCAAAGCTTCAGCACACAAACATCCAGATCCACAAGAAAAATAGGAAAAACAAAAAAGAAAGAAAACACCAAAACCCGAGGCAGAAAATGCCCTTGGTGAGAAACAAAGCACTTTCCTTCGTAACAGAAGCGCAATAAAAAAATGAAGGTGATGTCAGCCAGACCGAAGTAGCTCTTTTCAGAGTCAAGGAACCCCACTGCTAAACAGGACTAAATCAGCTAAAATTAGCTATTGCCGTTTTATTCCCAACGGCACCTCTCGCTTCCTGCGTGGATGAGGAACCTGGGGGAAAGCAGCACTAATTTGGATTCAGAGCATGCAAATTTAAGGCAAATAGTAATTTCTGACCAGTTCCTTACACAAACCCTGGTGCATAAGAAAAAAAAAAAACAACCGTCTTCCACATTCAAGTTTAATCTTCTTCTGAAATATTTATTTTTGGACGAGTTCATTGAGCAGTAAAGCCTCCAGCCTCACCAAATTACGTCTAAAAATAAAGGTTTTAAGAGAACAGTTGGAAGAATTCTTGAATTATCTAATCAATACAAACCCACCGGGACTCCTGTCATACGCTTTGTCAGAGCACATGCCCGCGCCCACACACGGACAGCGTTATCCAACAACCTGCCATCTTTTTGGGTAGTACAGACCCAAAATAGGCATTTTTAATGATTGGAGATGTTGTGGAGATTCAGAGTAAAGACTGTCGCACGCACATTAGAAAAAGGAGCAGTAAGAACCTGAGTCAGGTCCTGAGCGATGACTGGGATAGGAACACCCTTCAGTTAAACTAAACGCAAGCGAAGCTGCTCCAGTGGCTGTTCTGCCTTTGCGGGGGCTGAACACTAATGATCCCCCGAGGAGGACTAAGAGGGAAAAAAAAAAAAACAACCAGCTTTCATCATTCAAATGTCACTTGTCCTCTAATGAGAGGCTGCTAAACTTGACTGCGCTTCCTGCAATCCCGAGGGAACACGAAGGCGACCTCCTCACTGGGAAGTTCAGTGTCAAGAGATGACTTAAATGCACCCAGGACCACGGTGACCGGGAAGGGGCTGCATTCCCACTGAAGTCCTGCTCTTCCTGCTCTTGAACCCATGGTGGGTAGGTGCCAACGGCTCTTGGGAACTGTCTCAATCCATGCCAGCTCTGGAACCGCATCCACCAGTGTCTGGGAGAGTCCTGCCCCAAGGGCAAAGATTGCACCAGGAAATGCTCCAAAAACAAACAGCAGAGACGCCAACTCCCAGAAGTCACCGAGCATCACATAATTCACGAGCACAGGTACAGCTGGAGACGCCAGACGATGAGAAGCTCCTACTTAGTAAGTTGTTTTGATATTCACATCAGCCCAGCTTCCTGGAAACCCCAGTGGTCCAGCTCATCCTCATCTGCCACTGCCAAAGAGCATCCCACCAAGAAAGTCTCCTGGGCCCACGACTGTAAGAAACAGGGTTGTTGGCAAGGTCTTATTTCTTTTTTAAAAATTCTTTTTTTTGCTAGTCTTTAAAACATCTTTTATAAGGTCCCTCAGCTCTGGACAGTTCTTTTTATCTAAACTGCATGCCTGGCACATCTGTTTGTTACAGGCCAGCATGGACAACCAGGAACTCCACATATTCTCCTTCCATAGTTTTCCTCTGTCCTTCCACAGCATGGGCGACCCATCTGTAACAACTCCAGCTAAACCAGAGGGCTGTTTCCACTCCAACATCCTCTTCACTCGCACCAATTTGACTCTTATACTCTTTAAAAGTTTAACAAACAGGTTAAATTTCTTCACACCTGGAGGTGCGAGGTGACTATAAGTTTTCACCAACGTCTAACCCACAACTGGCACCTCTTTAGCCCGAGACACTGCCGAGCTGATGGGCTGCCTCCAGCCTCATTCTCCATATGGTGATAAATGTTGCCCCATTAGCTCCATTCCTCAAATGCATGGAAACTCTTGGTCTCACTTTGCAAAGGAACTTCTTTGAGCTCAATTCTATTCAAGCCACATTTAACACTTCCTTTTTGCTCCATGGAGACAGCCAGATGCTGTTTCCAGACACAGGTGAAGGAGGGTAAGGATGACTTATAAGGCTTCCAGCTGCAAGTCATGAAGGCCTTGAAGTCACATCCCCAGCAAACAGGCCTGAAATGGGTTCATCAGTAGCCAAATTGTAACAGACTGTTCAACATGTAAAACAAAAAGCATCCTTCTCTTCCTCACTCCATCCATAGAACCTCCTTTTGGGGTAGCAGTAAAGAACACCATTACTTTCCCACACCCTGATCTGGCAAATCCTGAGATGGTTCAAGAATGGGGCTGTTTGTTTCCTCTCCACCTTCACAGATAACAAACTCTCCCTGCACAGATCAGAGTCAACGGAGTGGTCAGTGATGTCATGCACATCTAAAAATATATGTGTGTATATATATATATCAAATATACCCAGCTGCTGATGCACCCCTGAGCAGAGAACACCATAACCTCATTTGGTGAGGAGAATGGAGAACGCCATAATCTCACTGGGACTAAGAAGCACTGTCTTTCCTCGACTTCAGAAAAATAAGACCAAGAAGGAAGTTGCAGCTGCCAACAGCAATTTTACAAAATTAAACTAGATAAAAGAATGTTGTCTGCAGCGTCAGCTGATGTATTAGTGTGGGCAAACAGGAGAGAAGTTTGGATTTCCCATTTCTGTGGGACCTCGAAGGCTGTCTCAGCAGTGACATTACCACGGCGACAGCTTTAAAGCAAAACAACTACGTGAGGAGAATTCGGAACCCTATCTGATATTTTACCATTGTATGAAAGCATGAAAATTCACGAGACTTCAATCTACTCATGTTTTCAAGGTTGACACCTGCCAACTTTGATAATTTAAACCAGAGTTGCCCATTACCGTCTCCTCCCTCACCCCTGAGCCTCCTGCAGAGATCATAATCCTCTGCTCAAACCTACCACTGATCTCTGCTTCTTCACCCCAACCTGCAACTTCCCCAGTCTCGGTCTAGAAGTACCTTTAACAGAGATTTAGGATTTATTTAATCCTTGGGTTTTCACTTTGGAAACTAAATGAAAGTATAAACAGCTGTAAGATATCTCCATGCAAGAGGTCATTGATTCAGACCAAATTCCCATGCCCAGATGTGCTCTAAATAAACGTCAGTATCTCAGCTAATCAGTTTGACAGGTTTAACGACCCGTGTATTTTAGGTTAAATATTTAAGATGTCTAGGAACACTTAAGAGGAACTGAACTCGCCATTAACTGTGCCCTTAAAAATCAGTCACACCCTCCCTTCAGAAGGTGAGCAAGACTAAGGAATCCACTCATTAGCAAACTCAGTATCTCCTTTGATGGTATATTTTATGAACTAGCTGCTCTTTATAGAATTAATTCTGAGTTAAGACCACACATTTCCATAAGAAATCACAGGGCAGAGCTTCCATTGTGACTCTATATTCTATTTATTGTCCTCATCACGCTTTTTAGACACAACAGGCAGCAATATTTTCAAGAGAGAGATGCTCGTCCCTTGCACGTATAATGGGACATCAAAAGAGATCTCTCCCCTTTCTCAAGGGGCAAAAACGGAACAGAAGGAGCGAGGAGGGGAATAGGGGAAGAAAAACAACACTCAGACACAACACCGCGACTTAAGTGCTAGAAATCATTGCACTTTCTTGCCTGCTTTTTGTGGAATCCACTACTGATCACAGACCCTGCTTTGGAGGAAATTCTACCTTCCTTCACCCGATAGCTCTGCACACACGAGCTCCACAGGTTGGTTTCCAGTGTCTCCATTACAGAAACTGGAGATGCAGCTGAGCGGAACGCCTCTAAAGGGTACCAGCAGCAGGACCGGTGTCAGAACAGCCAGATAAGAGCTTATTAGAAACACCTAACTCTCCTCATTAGTCACAGGTGAACAAAGGCAGCCCAAGGGCAAGCCACACACACACACTGTTTCTTAAAACAGATTAAAAGGAAAACAGGGTTCATTCTGTGTACAAGAGCTCCTGTATTAAAAAGGGTAGATGGAAACGATAATTCCCCTTGTCTCCAACACTTAAGTTTAGCCCATGCCAAAATTCAGTAGTTTGAGATTACAAACACAACAGAACCTGGTTTTGCTTTCGCATTTTCTGCATCAGTTTCCATATTAATTTCAGGACTGCTGTTTAGCCAGGGATGATACAGAAGATGCATCAGCAGCTCTTATTAGACAGAGGGAGTGCAATTTATTTTTATTTTTTTTTAAAATGATGCCAGAGAGCAATACAACCAGTCCACCAAGGAATACATTTAAAAAAAAAGCAAAACCCACAGTAATCTTGATTTTTTCCATTGCACAAAGAGTCTCTGCGTTATCGATAGCACAAAGAGTCTCTGCGTTGTCTCTGCCTTCTCAAAAGGCAAAACATGTATATGGATCAGAAGCAGGAAAGCAAAATAAAACATTTTAAAACCCCAGTGCACAGACACATGGTCATCGCTACTGAAGTGCTAGAAATCACAGAGCTTCCTGATTTGCTCCTCTGGAATCTGCTGTTAATAAAGCAGCTACTTCCTGGCACATCTCAAAAACAATCTTCGCCCGTGTCCCGTCAACACGGATGACCAGTTAAAACTGGTGAGGGCTTAAATGACCCACTGCATTTGACACCTGAATATTTCAGAGCCTGGATTGCAGAGTGAAGAATGACAGGTCCTTGCTGCAGCTTTATAGTCCCTGAAAACATACCCCACTCAGCTGTAATGAGCGCTGTAAGACAACCCTGGCAGGGGCTGGGGGCAGGTTCCTTCTCTCTCTCCCTCCTTCTTCAAGCCAAAAGGCCTTCCAGGAGTCACAGCGACAATAAACTTTATCTAGTATCAAAATATTTACTTCTAGATTAGAAGCCATCCTCTAACAGAAAAGTTAATGACACTCAAAATAATTACAGACAACAGAAAGTGCTAATAATCAATTAAAGGCAAGACCATTCAGAATAGGACTATACTCCAGGACTTGCCGCTCACAGAATCCCAGAATAATATGAGGTTGGAAGGGACCTCTGGAGATCATCTCCTCCAACCCCCTGCCAGAGCAGGTCCACCCAGAGCAGGTCCCACAGGAACATGTCCAGGTGGGTTTGAATGTCTCCAGAGAAGGAGACTCCATCACCTCCCTGGGCAGCCTCTGCCAGGGCTCTGCCACCCTCACAGCAAACAAGTTCCTCCTCATCTTTTGGTGGAAAGATCTGGAATCATCTGTTCCATTTTGTGCCCGTTCCCTCTTGTCCTGTCCCTGGGCACCACTGGAAAAAGACTGGCCCCATCCTCCTGACACCCACCCTTCAAGTATTTGTAGGCGTTGATCAGATCCCCCCACAGTCTTCTCTTTTCCAGACTAAAAAGACCCAAGTCCCTCAGCCTTTCCTCATAATGGAGATGCCCCAGGCCCCTCAGCATCTTTGTAGTCCTGCTCAAAAGCTTTACGTGGAAAAAAGCAGATTCCCTGCAATAATGTGATATATCAGTATCCTGAGACACCAAAGCCACCTCGGTGGCAAAGTCCTGGTGACACCCAGACTTTGCTGGGCCCTCACTGAGATGCCAGCTGTGCAGAGGTCACCTGTGAAACACCCCACATCCTCCCATTTTTTATCACACAGCACCAACATTTGAGACCTCCAGCTGAAATCAGAGCAAGTCAGAGGGGATTTGCTCTGGAAGGTGTAAGAGAAAGCGATATCCGTACCTGGTGAAAGGGAAGAAGGGGAGATAAAGGTCAGAACAGTGATGCCAGATAGGGTTAAGATCATTAACATTTAGTTATCTGCAATTCAGCTTGCGTATCGCATTCCCAAGGCACAAAGAAGCCCATCTTACCCAAGCTTTTGGGTTTTTCCATCCATCTAAATGCTTTGAGACAATGTAAAAGAAAAGTCTTCTGCCACAAAGGAAATTTGTGGGTCCCCAAGAGGAGCAGTCCCTGGGACTCAGATGGGGAAAAAAAGGCTAACCAAACAAAAGAAGTCAATGCGTAAAAGGTAATTTTCCCTTTTTCATGAGGGGCCTGAAAACCCAAGCAATCAGAATAAAATTCAATGCCAGTTTGGGAATAGATTTAACGTTTGGTTTAAGCTGGAACATGTTGATGTATCCTGCATCAAAGCTACGGCTGGGGTGGGTTTTAAAACAATGTCAGTCCTTAGTGAATTCCAGACAAAAGTGAGTTATCTGATCAATCCTTCAGGTGTTTATTTACAGCTGTAGAAGACTAATTCAGGTTTGTAAAGGAAGAATTTTCTAAAGCTAACAAAAAATTAGTTAGAAGAGAGAAAGAACACTGATTTCCCACTATGCAACCACCTCCAAAAACAGATTTATTCAACTCAGCGTGAAAAAGTGGGATGGAGCCTTTGTACCCAACAACAGATGACAACAGATTCCAACAAGGTGCAGCCACTTGTGTTAAACCAGAACAGATGAACAAATTGCTTCAAGATCTGAGACGTGATGTACCTAAGGGCATATTTGACACAGGTAGGCTTTAAATAATGCCCTATTGAATGTGGCTGCAGAGCAGAGCACCACAGCGCAAGACCATTCATCCGCCGATCCCCCCACCCTTCCCTGTGATATTGTTAAACATGGATTTTTTGAATTTTTTTTTTTAACCTCTCATGCCTACGGTCACAGCACGAACAGCCAGAGCTCTGGATGACGAGAGACCGATGCACTCTTATTTTGCTCCATTTTTGCAAATTGCTACTCAATCACAGTAAATAAGAAGTGAGATGGAGAAGAACCGTGGGGAAAAAAGGAGAGAACTCAGCAACTTCACAGATCCCTTCCCCACAAACCCCGTTTTATTTTGCTGAAGGCAGAGCAGCAGGATGAGTTTGTCGGTGATATCACAATGCCGGATCCCAAGGGAGCCTGGGGGAACTGTTCTCTCGGATACTGGTTCTGTGCCCATCAAGGAAAGCGATGGCTGCTCCGAAGCCACAGTGAGATCAGCAGCAGTTTCCCATCAAGAGGGAAACCAGTAAAACATGCGTTACTTTACAGCACAATCAAGTAAATCTGTGCACATATTTACTGCCTTGAAAGCCTCAAACGATGTCTTCAGCAATCAAAAGCTCCATGAATACAATAAATATTGCACTGCGGCTGAATGGAAAAAAAAAATCCCCTTGTGAAAATGCTTCAGAGGGACCGATAAAACTAGCTTCCCGCAGTATATTTAATCCATTTCTCATACCTGTGGGAATTAAGAGAGTTCTGCAGAGCCACAAGAAGCTGACATGCTTGAGGCCGTTTCCTCTTGTCCCATCTCGTGTTCCTTGGGAGAAGAGACCGACCCCCCCTGGCTCCCCCCTCCTTTCAGGGAGTTGGAGAGAGTGAGAAGGTCTCTCCTCAGCCTCCTTTTCTCCAGGCTGAACACCCCCAGCTCCCGCAGCCGCTCCTCACAGGACTTGTGCCCCAGAAGGACCAGTGGCCCCAGTCACACACCCCTGTGCTGGCACAGCCGAGGCACTGCTGCTCGGGCCAACTCATTTAACACATCAGAAAAGCTTACTGAGTAGGTTCTTACTGCAAAGACCAATTAAAAAAATAATTATACTATCCCACTTTTAATCATAGAATCACGGAATGGTTAGAAGGGACCTTAAAGATCATCCAGTGCCACCCCCTGCCCTGGGCAGGGACACCTCCCACCAGAGCAGGTTGCTCCAAGCCCCCTCAAACCTGGCCTTGAACCCTTCCAGGGATGGGTCTTCCTTTCAAGGGGTTTATTTCGCAAGGCCAGGGGACTTGAGGCACAGAACCAAGATGAAACTATCAGAGTTTACTCTGAGTATCACCACGCTGTAGCTACAGGAGTCCTTGAAAGTTTTTCTCGTGTAACTCCACGACAAAGTTAATCTAAAGGGAACATTGGCTAAATGCTCCCACCCAGCTAAGGGACACCTCTCTTTCTTACTCTGGCAAGAGAGAAATTCAAAATGCAGCCAGGTGAATTTAACACAGGAGGCATATTGAGTCATTGCATTAAGATTTAAGATAAATAGCTTAAAACTGCAAAGCTAGGGATCACCGTTACAGCATTTTTAATTAAAATCATCCATATAGAGCCTTAAAAAAACCAAAAGCAATGACTACTTATGTGACTGCCATAAAAATACGCACATGGAATTCAGAGGGAGCAGTTCTTGCCTGACCCACCTCGAAGATTCGCTGCATCTGAAGGGACGCTCGGCTCCCCCCAACGCCACCAAAGAGATTATTCACCGCTCGGCTGAGGCCACACACTTTTGTTTCAGCAAATAGTTTGGGCATTGCACAGTGACCGCTCAGTCACCAGGATGAGATCATTCCCAACAGCAAACTTCAGCAAAAATAAAAAAAAAAAGCTTTTTGTTACATGCTGTTGTACTCCAGAAAGTTAGTTTCATTTGGTGATCAATTAGTAAAGAAGATGTTTTACAGAAAGGTTCACTTCATTGTTCAGAAAATACTCAGTAGCCTCCCCCCCTCCTTTTTCTCCTCCTACATTTCTTTCACTTTAGATTTCCAATGCTTCTAAGACAGTATTAAATTTTTTTCGCCAAATTATTAGATTCATAAGGGGATGGTTTCTGACAAGTACCAGGAGGGGGAGACGCGTGGGGAAGGGCTTTGTGTTTGTTTTTTTTCTTGGCATTTGGAAGCAGCAGCACTTTTAGACTCTACATCACTTTAGTTATGCTTTGTACCAAAAGCGGCAAGAAAATCTTCTTAACTGCCCATACCTGGCTTCAGGCTGAAGGAAGAGAATACTAACCAGTACAAAAGGAGAAGGTTGCTTCTGTGCGAAGCACTCCTGCTAAAGAATCAGCAAGAAAAGTACTGGCCACAGTACCTTTTTTCCCCTTTTTTTTTTCCTCCCTCTCAATAAAATCCAAATACTGCTCCTGAAGTTCAGCTTGAAGGAGCCGAGATATCTCTTTTCAGAAAAAAATATCACTTCCACAGAGGTTATGTAGCCTGCTCCAGTGCCTGCCAGGCTCCAGACAACCAAGTCCTGTGTACAAAACCTCATCCGGCATCCAAATGCATACCTGTCCGAGGGCACCAGCACTGTGCCACCACCCAGTGAGACCTGGACAGGCTGGAGAGCTGGGTAGGGAGGAATCTGATGAAATTCAACAAGGGCAAGTGCAGGGTGCTGCACCTGGGGAGGAATAACCCCCTGCACCAGGACAGGTTGGGGCTGACCTGCTGGAGAGCAGCTCTGAGGAAAAACACCTGGGAGTCCTGGGGGACAACAGGATGCCCAGGAGCCAGCAATGGGCCCTGGTGGCCAAGAAGGCCAAGGGCATCCTGGGGGGCATCAGGAAGAGTGTGGCCAGGAGGTGCAGGGAGGTCATCCTCCCCCTCTGCTCTGCCCTGGTGAGGCCCCATCTGGAGCACTGGGACCAGTTCTGGGCTCCCCAGTTCCAGAAGGACAGGGAACTGCTGGAGAGGGT
>VXAK01010324.1:56913-86758 GCA_013399435.1 Arenaria interpres | reverse complement strand
GAGGAGAGGAGAGGAGAGGAGAGGAGGTGGCCGTTTTGGAGGCTGGGGGTAATCAGGCAGTGCCTGGCGCTGGAGGAAGATGCAGAGCCTCGTTGGCTTCAGGGGAGCATGTCGCAGTGGAGGTGAGAGCTGTGAGTGCTGGATCTGACCATTGTGTCCCTCTGGGGCACAGCTGGGTCCTGTCCTGCTGTGGAGGCGGGACATGGTGTGACTCACACCCAAGCTGGGAGCTACAAGGGGCTCATGGATGCTGCTATTTGGACAGGGGTGTAGTGCTTGCAAGCGGGTCCAGCAGCCTCCACCTTGCTTTTGGTGTCTTCATCAGCCCCATTCCCATGCCACAGCATCCTACGGGCAGGCTTCATGCAAAGGCTCATCCCCAGCCTGGAAACGTGGTCCTTTACACCCACATCAGGGTCTGTGCAGGCTCCCCAGGGTGCACCTCAGCCCCTTGTAGGACCTGATGCCTCTCATCCCTCTCGGGGATCCCCGAGCATCTCTGGTGGGGTGAGTGGGGACAGCCCCATGGAGTGGCAGAGCCACAGCACTCCACCGCCCTGCGCTTTCCTCTTAATCAGCTAATTGTGTGTTTGGGGTTTCAGGCGAGGGCCCCAGCCTGGCGTTGCCATACCAACCGCATCAGCATCACTTTCAAACATTTACCAAGCAGGCTTGAAATGCGGGGAGGGGGGGGAATTAAAAAAGGAGAGGAGGCCAAACAGAGGGTTGATGGGAGGGGAGAGTAAAAGGGTTGTCTGCGCCTCTTTCATTACACCGCACGGAGTCCCGCAGGGCAGAAAGCTCTGATTAAAACAGTTCTTGCTGGGATTCAGAGGCTTTTCGGGGAAAAAGAAAATGCCCCTGCCTGCTGGAGCCTGTCTAAGGCACTGCTGGTGGTAGGATCATCTTGGTTTCTTTAGCAGGGTGAGGGAAAGGCTGTGAGACAAGGGGTCCCAGGTTGTGTCCCCAGGCAGAGAGCCTGGCGGGTGGTGGGCACTCACCCCTGGGACCTTCGGTCCCTAGAGCTGGTCAGGCTGGTGGTGGCAGCCATCTGGAATGGTGTCGTGGTTGGAGGAGGGAGAAAAGGTGGCCGGGGGTTATGTGGGGCAGATCTTACAGCTGAGAGGGTCTGGCTCACGTTTGTCCCTGACCTGGTGTTGTCACGGGTATGGGGCAGGACCTCTGTCCCCAGCAGAGCTGGCCCCCGCTGCCACATTCCTGCCCTGCATTCTGTAGCAGGGCTGCGTGTCTCCCCTGCAGTCCTTCCTCTCTCCTCCTTTCAGATACACCTCTTTGCCACCCTCAGCCTTTCTGTGAGCTGGATCAGGCCTCTCCAGCACCTCCTGTCCAGTCAGACGGGCTCTGTGCTGCTTTTCCTTGCCAGCATTTGTTCCCCCTCACTTCCAGGCCCCGCTCCATCTTCTCCAGCAGGAGAGGTAGCTGCCCCTGACAGGGGCATGGAGGAGGGTGTGTGTTCCCCCTCCTATTCACCCGGCTTCCCCTGAAAGCTCATTTAACAGATCAAAATTTTATATACTGAGCCATGCTGGAGCCCAGAGCACAGCATGTTTTTGCAGATTTTAGTCAAAGGAGGGCTACGTCACGGGGAGGAGGCATCAACTGCTGCAGAGACGTGGAGGAGACAGGGAGAGGGGAAGGCAGGTCAGAGGAAGGATGACATACAAGGATACCCAGTTTTTGAGGGAGACACAAAGCCTTTTTGGCATCCTGTCTCGTGGAACGGCCCCTGCTGTAGCACCTGGGTGCCTTTGCCCAGCTCCTCTCCATCCCAGCATCCCCTGTCTGGGCTCTGACATCCACCCGAGCGGTGTGTGAGCCTGGTGGCGCAGGGCCATTGCCCTGGCTTTGGAGGAGATGCAGCCAGTGGCTTCTCCCTGCTCATCCCTGAGCCTTCAAGATGTAGGGCTGCTTCCCTTCTCCCCTCTCTCCTCCTCCTCTGCGCTGAGCGAATGGCTCCATCCCTTGCATGCTGGTGATGTGGCTCAGCCATGAATCACTGTGGGCAAGGCTGCTCCTCGGGTGCTTCTACACCTCCAGAGAAGAGCCTGTGCACCATGCTCCCTCCTGGCTGTGCTCCCTCATGGCCATGCTCTGCTCCTCAGAGCCCCCAGCTCTCGGAGATCAACCCTTGCCGAGGGAAGGGGCTGGAGGGAGGCAGGGGGCTTTTTCTCTTGTACGAGACTCTCTCCTTCCCCTTCCGGCTGCCTGAGGACATGCACGTCCTCATTCCCATTGTGGTCAACAAGCATCAGCCAGCACCACCAGACAGGCTGCCTGCTCACCCTCGCTATGTAGGGTTGCAGGGACATGTGCCCGATACTGCAGGGGGAACCTGCCCACCCTGGGGGACCCGGACCAGCCCACGCCTCCTTCTAGCAGCATGTGGGTTCCTGGGGAGGCCCCTGTCTCACCCCTTATTTCTACGGTGCTCTGAGCTTCTGGAAGTGGCCATGGGTGGTGGGGTGGCTGCTCCGAGCCTCAGGCTGGGAGCAGGTGCAGAGGTGGCTCGGGCTTTGCTGGGGAAGCGCTGGGATCGCCTGTTCCGCCCGGGGCTCTGCGAGCAGCCATGAGACGGCTCGGCGGGCGCAGTTAGCCTGGTGCCAGGCCTCGGCTTATCAGCCTTGCTGAGCATCTCTGAGTGGTCCAGATGGCTTTTTTCTGGCAGAGCGTGGCCCTGGCAGCTCGCGTCTGCCGCAGACGGCATGCAGGCAGACCCCCTGCCTCTTCCCGCGCACCCCCGGGGGCTGGTGTGCTCGGTCTCCGGTACTGGGGCTCACCCAGACCTTGCCACAGAGCAAATCAGGGCATCAACAGGGCAGGAAGGTAAATCCACCTCCTTCCAGGCTGTGAGCATGCTGCTAGCTGCAACCAACCCTGCTCTGATGGAGTGATTTGGCAGGTGTCAGTGGGATACCCTGTGGCAAGGGGTGGGAACACCCTGGAGTGTCCCTCCTGGATCCCGCACCCTCCCTGTGGCTTCCCACCTATGGACCAAGCACCAGCCAGGAGCTGGGGCAAGAAATGGTATCCCCTCTCGCAGCCAGCGGGACAAGCTGTGTCCCACTGGCTGTTGCCCACTTTGCCTTCCTCTGCCATGAGTGTCACGCTGTGGTCTCCATCCTCACCGGGTGTCCTTTTGACAGGGAGAAACCTTCAAGCCATTGTCCCTGGGCTGCTTCTCCCTTGCAGCTTCAGAAGGAGATGGTCAGTGTGACCTCCACGCAGGTGGTGGCAAGAGCGAGGGGATGTGGTGTCCCAGGACCCTGCACCCCAGGCCAGGAGGGCTCGAGCTCCCGTGCAGCACTTCTGGACCTCCAAGGGCTGGGCATGAGCCTCCTTTCAGGCAGCTCCGTCTGTGAGTCTTACAGCTGCCTGGAACATCTCCAAAGGATTGATTTACTGTAATTCCTCTGGAAAGCAACTTCTGTGATTGCTAGCCTGGAGATCTCAAGCTGGACTTAAACAACAGGATCCTAAAGAGGCCATGAATAATTGAGCCTAATAAATATTAATAACTCACCTGCATGGTGGCAGGGCATGTAATTGCAAGGAGTGTTCTGGAAGCACAGCTCTGCAGGCAAGTGTTCGCTCCCGGCAGGGCTGGGGCAGAGCCCAGTTAACACTGATGCTGCCGGCCATGCAGAGCTGTTTGTGGTCACCAGGCCTGCCACCCTCCCCTGGGGTTAGTGGTGGCCAAGGGCAGGGGGCGCTGGCCACCATAAGAATACTTAGCTGTCCTCAGTGGGCCTCTCTCCCATGAGACGGTCTCCTGGTGAACCTGAGCAGACTTGCAGCATCCACTACATCTTTTGGCAGAGATGTTTTCTGTCTCTGAGCCATCCTCATCCACCAGACACCCTGGAAGACCTGGGACACTCACCTCAGAAAGTCCTACCTGCCCTCACGTACAAGCCAGATGGAGGTATGTCCTAAATTGCAGTCAGTCTGTGGATGCTCCCTGCTTTTTGTTCTCAAGGACTTGGTGGCCCATCTGTGGTCAGACTTTATACAGAAACTGTCCCATGCATCACAAAAAAGCAATGCACTGCAAAATCCAGCTCCCAGGGCCAAGTTTGGATGAGAGAGAACACGAATGAGGGATGTGATATGTGTGTTTTTTCTCTTTGTGGCAAGACAGTGATGGGAAGTGCACGTGGTCACCTCTCTCGGCTGAGGGGCGTCCTGCAGGGAAAGGCTGAACTTGTTACTCAAACTCTTGCTGAGCAGCACTGAGCCATTGATCAGACCTGTGGGATCCTGCCCAAAGTCGCTGAGGTTTCTTGGATGAAATATAACCACAAAGCTCAAGGCAAAATCCAGCCTTTCTCCTCCTGGGGTGCTCTAGTCCCGCACTGAATCACACGCCTGAAATATCACTCATACCTGTGGCTGTGCCAACACCCGATCAAACCCTGCATTTCCTAGGCTTCTGCTTTTCAAGGCAGATGAAGGAGTCTAGAAGGGATCATAAGTGCTCGCATGGGCACAGTCTTCTCGGCTGCAGTCTCAGTAGTGCTGTGAACAGGGCAGAAAAGTGTAAGCAGAGGCTTTGCCAGAACTCTCTGGATGTTGCAGTTCAGGGTGGGGAGCTTGTAGACCTGCCCCTTTGGAAGCCACTGTTGGCTTTGCTACCTGATGCTGATGATGTGATGAAGGATCCTAGATGGCGTACAAAGGAAGGGGACAGGAAAACCCTGAGTTTACAGCAAGGGCAGAGGAGAGTTCAGGTAGGATATTGCCCTCAGGTTTCTGCTTGAAAATTGTGGTGCCTGGGCAGCTGAGAATAAGACCTGCAAATGCCTGGCAGGGGTATGGGGAGGCTGTATCCTCTGCAGGAGCTTCTCCCACACTGAGCAAGTGTTTCTTTTCTCCAAACTGCCTGGCTGTTGAGACTGCATCTTGCAAATGTGGTTTCAGACAATAACAGCTTGCAATTATGCAGCGCTTTCAAAACCAAGATATCCTGAATTTCGTTAACGTCTTTGTATAAAACTAGCTGAGGCTGCTGCTGGGATGCAAAGCTCCAGCCTGTGCGGAAATGTGGCAGCTGGGATCACCCAAAGCTTTCCATTGTGCTGGAGATGGTTCATCCTGCAGGAGAATTTTGGGTGTTGCTGTCTGGCTGGGACCCGGTGCCTGGGCTGGGGAGCCAGAGTAAAGGAGGCATGGAGACATCTCGTGGTCTCTCACCCCTGATTTTGGTGCTCCTGGTCGCAGGAGGAGGACTGACTGCTGGTGGGGATTATCCATCCAGGAGTCAGAGCTCTGCACTCTCTGGGGGAAGGGGAGACGTGACTTGGCGAGGATGAGCGAAGGGAGCAGTAATTACTGTTAGACCCATTATGGAGCACAGCATCTCGTAAGCCATTTCTGAGCACGTAAAGGGCAAGCAGGGATTTCCCAAGGGAAAACTGCTGGACTCCGAGGGTGGCCACCAACAGCTCGAAGGCTGCTGGGTGGCTACTAATGGATTGGAGCACCCAGGGGGGCTGACACAGGGCTTCCCATCAGCAACAGGGGCGCTGACGCAGGATGAACCTTCAGAAAAGCCTCAGGTGGCACTAGACAAGGGCAGCTGACACCTGACACAGCCTCCGTCTGGGAGGGATTAATTAAAGGTAAGCACCGAACCCCTGAAATTCAGCCCGGGGGATGCAAAGTGCAGTAAGCCCAGGCTGGGAGCCGAGCAGCGAGCGGCAGCGCTGATGGGAAGGACCCGCGGGTTATCGTGGTCACCGGCCTGAATATGAGCCAAGAGAGCACTCTCGTCGCAAAAAAGGCAAACCACATCCTGGGCTACATTAGGAGGAGCGTGGCCAGCCGATTGAGTGAAGTTATTATCCCCTCTTCTTGGCGCTGGTGAGGATGCACAGATCACGGAAGCGATTCTCGAATAGCTCCTAACAGCAGCTCTCCCCAGCTTCCTCTGTTGATGAAGAGACGTGAAAACACAGACGATGATACAGGGGTTGCTGCAGGAGTAATAAAAGGGAACGGTAGTGTTATCCCAAGGCACTCAGAGCACTTGCTTGGGAAATAGATGAGTCCCGTACAGTTGAAATGAGACATTTGGGGAAGAAAGGAGCTTTACACTTAGATATTAGCTTCTCTTCCAGATGAAAAATTAATGAAAGGCTTGGCTGAAAAGATCCTGGTTTTTTCTGTGGTCACAGATACCCCCAAGATATGAGAATATCGAAATGCTTCTCGTTGCTCTGTGGCGCTGCGCAGCCGCTCCCCGGCTGAAAGGCGATAATCCTTGTTCTGCCGGGCTGTTTGCAGGCTGGCAAACCCCCTTGGCAGTAGTTGGAAGTGTGAAAAAGCAAATGGCCAGCAGCTTGGCCGATCATATTTATGTGCAGGTGACAGTGTTGGGGGTAACTCTGCGAGGTCTCACGGCATCTGCAAGGGAGCGGGCAGCAGAAAGGAGTATTTGCCCAGGGCTGACTGCCCAGCCCCTGTGTGGCACAGAACCTGCTCACAGCAGTGTGTTTTCAGTCCTTTTTTTCTTTCTGATTATGGCCAATTCAGAGTTTCAGATGAGATCCATGGGCCGTGGATGGATAGAAGCACTGTAGCACGTTTTTCCCCCCAGGGTTAATGTCATACCCTGTGGCTGAGAGGAACTCGGACCATGCTGGGAGCTCTCACAACTATCTGCACTGTGAGCATAGATAGCTGTGAGAAAATGGGGTGAAAGCCACAGAGCTGCATTTTGAAAGGTCTCCAAGGCTGGTGACACCTGGGAGTGGTCTCAGCGCTGGGTGAAGGGGCTATCATACCATTGTCGCTTCAGAGGGACCTGGCATCGCATGGTGGTGAGGCTGGCAAGGAGGCACACATCAGAGACCTGGTGGCACAGCCAGGCTGGTGACAAGTGTCTGGGGCAAGATGTTCAAGCCAAGTGGCATGGCTGGGCTGGTGACAAGTGGCTGGGGAGAACTGGGGCAGGACTGCATGCCCTGGGGCACATTTGCCCCCCAGCTCCTGCCTCCACGGGTGATTGCAGGGCATCGATCCCCAAACCTTCTCCACTGCCCAAAGCTTTTAGGCTCCCTAGGCTCTACCATGCTCAAAGGCAGCTGCATGAAAGAGTATTTTCCCTTTGTAAACGGACGCAGCGACCTGCTTAGCATTGATTCTGTGAGGCTGGGCTTCAAATTCAATTTGTTTCCATCTAACCCGTGAACAATTTGGTAGATTGATTTTTAAGAACAAAAATGTATTGAGAGTGATTACGTCTGATAAACATCATTTTAAATAATAAGATGAGGCTTATGATCACTGAATTGTTCACCTGAGGGTGCAAAAATGTACAGTTAAGAAAACAGTATTTTTCTAAGGCATCACTTAGAGCGCTGACCTTTATTTTTCATGATGTGACTCTAATATCCATCTCTTTTTCAGAGGAGGAAGCCATGGGAAAGTCATGGAGTGCAGCTGACGATCCCTAAACCTGCAATTTATGCAACTGTTGTAATCTCTGCACAACCGTAACTGATGAATATGCATCATATCATTTCTATGCACAGCAGAAAGTAACCTACTTCTGGCCCCCAGCAAACTGCGGTAGGTCTGGCTGCACCTTCCTGCAGTGCCTGCAGTGGGGATGTGGGATTTTGGGCAAGGTGGGGATGCGGGATTTTGGGCAAAGTGGGGATGCCACGTGAAAGCCCTGAGTCCAAACCCAATCTGTGGCTTCAGACCACTTCCATCCACCCAGCCACTCCATGGATGCCTCTCACGCTGCTCTGTGCCTGCCTCCACTTAAAACCTATTTAACATTGGGTTTGGGGGACTAGCGAGGCGGCAGCCTGCTGTGGGAGGAGGGATGTCGGCTACCCCAGAGGCAGCCCTTGAATTAACATCTTGAAGCAGAAGCAGCAGAGATTTGATAGACACAGAAGAATGGCCAAGTGACACTCTAATGAGTGTTAATGGGAGGCAGGAATTAAATCCTGCCGGCTCATTAGCATGGGAAGAGGTGCCATCTGCCATGGCTGGCAGGTTCCCTGCCGTCGTTTTTAGGGGGGAGAGCTGCTTCTATGGGGATGTGGGGAGACAAGACTACCGCCCAGGAGAGTGGCCTGTGCTGCTTTGCCTGTGACAGCCAGGAACCAGAGCTGGGGAGCATCCTGCACAAGAGCCTCCTTTGCCTGGATGGGGGGTTGCCTCGGAGGGAGGAGAAGTCTCTTATTTTGTCCATGGACTCCCCCCAGCCCTCTCCAGCCTGGCCAACAAGGCAGCAGGACTGGTAGTGGAACTGGCAGGAGGACGAGCTTTGATCCTGCCAAAGGAAGGTGATGGCCGCTACCTGGACTCTTCCCTTCCGACCTGCTGACAGCGCCACAGGGACACTGGTTGGGCTCTCCCAGCACAACCAGCGCCTGCAGGTCCTGATTGCCCCCAGATTCTGCAGGGCCGAGAGATTTGGGCCTACAAGCCGGACAGCGGAGCTGAAGAGCTGCCCACTGGGGCAGCACTGTGGTGTTGGTGGCACAGGGAAACATTGTGTGCAGATACTCCTCCTGTGCTCAGGAGGAGTTGCTATGGTCTCCTGGTTTGTCCATGGTCCCTCTAGCCGTTCCTAATGCAGCCTGCAAGGCCACAGGATGTGCAGCAGGACCAGCTTTGATCCTGCCAAAGGAAGACGATGGCTGTCAGACCAGCTTTGCCACCCAATGCTCATCCATGGTTGAGGACAGGAGCCAGCCTTGTGCGGCAGTGCTGCTTGTCATCTCAAATCTGGGGTCAAGGCACGAGGTGGGCAGCAAGCTCTGCTTGCATACAGCAAGAAAACGGCTGGAGATAAAGCTGTGAAGCTTCCCGTGGCAGTGCAGTGGTCCATGGAAAGGCTGCATCCGCTGCTGCCTGGATTCCTGCAGGTGGTGGATGGCCTCCTGTGGCCACGCTGCCTGTGTCCCCTTGCTGAAGCCAAAGTGCCTTGTTAAGCCAGAGCAGGTCACACGTCAGCAGCTCAATGCATCCCTGCGGGGCCGACACGTGCCCTGCCTGGCGCTGCATCCCTTGCCCAGCCAGTGCCTGTCCACTGTCACAGCAATGGTTCCTCCAGCTCCAGCCTCAGCCTCAGTCCAGGGTACTGGGCACTTCTGCCCCTACTGCTCCACACCTTGTCCCTCTCCTCCCCCCAGCCTGGCCACCCCTGTGGGGCAGAACTGAACCTCAGTCCCTCTGAGAACCTGAGAAACATGGATCTGACTCAGAGAGAGAAGCACCTCCAGAACTGGGGGTCTGCCTGCACCCTTGGACCTCTGCATGGCTGTGAAGCCCCATGAAGCCTGATGATGTACATGGCACAGAGGGCCTGGAACTGTGGCTGGGGACCATTCCTGTGCTGCTGCAGTGTCCCAGCAGTGACTGGTGCTGTGTCAAGGCTGCTCCATGCTGCCAAAGCTCATCCAGCCAGGGAACACCCAGCCCTAGGCATGGTGCGGGTTGTGCCCTTTGTTGCATCCACCATGGTCTCCCTGGCCCTTGTTCATGGGATCCCTGCCATGAATCCAAGACTGGAGCCATGGCAAGGTGCACATGTGATGGGCGCAGCATGGATTCTTTGGAGAACCAACCCCAGGAGCACCCCCAGGAACAGAGACTTGCAAGGGAGATGGGCACATGGTGGTCTCGCACAGGGAATGCCACACCAGATGGCTGTGCCACCTCCCAGATTAACGTCCACCAGCCCAGAAGAGACCCCCAGCCAGTACGGCTCACCTTTGCAGGAGCAATGCAAGCAAACTGGAGGAGCAAACTGCAGTGCCCCTGCCACCGGGCACATGTGCTCCTGCTACCCTGCCAAGACGACAGTGCCCAGGGCACTGCTCAGGGTGGAGCTGAGCAGCCCTAATCTCTGCTTGGTCTGGGAAAAGCGGTGGATAAGGAATTGGCTGAATGGCTGCATCCAAAGGGTCTCAATGTCCAAGTGGAAACCAGTAACGAGTGGTGTCCCTCGAGGGTGCATACTGGGACTGGTACTATTCATCAATGACACAGACAGTGGGATTGAGTGTACCCTAAGCAAGTTTTGCTCCATGCAAAGCAGTGGGAGCTGAAAAAAAAAAAAAAAGTGAAAATGGATGTGCTTTAGAAAATCATTATTGGGGGCTGAAGCCTGAAATATGCAGTGAGGAAGGGGATTTCAGGAGCGAGCTCAGCAGAGAAAGGGGAATTAGCTGTCTGAAATGAGCTGGGTCAGCATGAGCAGAGACAAACGGGAAGTTAGGAAGTGTATAAAACTGTGAACGCTCCCGGGAAATATGCATGGCTGACCAAAGCGATGATGAGGAGGAGGAGGACAGCTTTTACTACCAAAACACATCCTCAACTTTTAAATCTGTTTCCAAAAACAATGAAAATGCTGTTACGCAAGACGCAGAAAGGACGGCAATGTGTATTCAGTGTTCGGGAAGAAGCAAGGAAGGCTGTGAAATACTTTCCCGTTTACCGGGCACTAGAGGGGATGTTAGAAAAGGGCAAATATTTCAAGTAGCTGCCCAGATAAATTGTACCCAAGAGCCCTTAAAGAATGGGCTGAGGAATCTTAGCTGCAATGGTATTTATTTCTTATGGAATTTCCCTGGTGTTCCCAGGAGATGCTGGGGCAGGCAGGCATCATCTGCTGTGTGTCTCCCTGCTCAGACATCCGCGCTCCCCAGAGCATGGAGCATCTTTCATGTGAGTGAGGTGCACAGGGACAGCACGGCTGCCACTGCAAGTATCTTGGAAGAGGAAGGACTGCTTGCTTTTCCTGGGAAAAGCCAGAGCAGAGTAAAGCAAACCCATGTGAGGTTTAAAAGGGAAATGGGAGCACACCTGTGGGAAGGGGCCCCCATCTCTCCACCTCTGTCTCCTCCTCCATCCCCGGGACGGTGAAGAAACGGGAGCAGCTTGTGGAGAGAGGTCACTTCTTCCCGGACACAGGGGCAGCCTGCAAGTTTGCTGCTGGAAGAGAGCTTTTCTTTGTGGGGTGTACATGGACTCGATCTTAAGGGTTCTCCTCTTCTCTGCGGCCCTTCAGAGGTACGACCACCAGTCTGCTGAATTGCCCTCCACAAAGAAAACATCCTAACACTGCTTAGTCGCTGCTCCTTGCCTACCTGTCCCGCAAAACAAAGTCTCCAGAATAACTCCCAATTTATTTTGCCCATTCCCCAGCTTTTCACAGATCCTGTCACATTTGCACGATTTAAACATGGGGATCTCTCGTAACCCTGTTTGCTGGCTGTGCTGCCATTTCTTGTCCTTCCCTGTCCTGTGAAGGATACTATGGGTACCCTGGGAAGTCCAGCAGGGGTGGGAGTCCCCATGGCGGTTTGAGGACTCCAGGTTGCCCTGAGCTGAGGAGGGTCAGGAGGTGATTCGGGACAGCCTGTGTGGCCCCAGGCACCAGTAGCCATCTGCAGGGAAATGGCATCTGCCAGCCTATTCCTCCGGGACCAGTTCTGGACTTGATAACATTCAGCATAATGGGAAATGAATATTATTAAATGGGTGTAGCTGGGATCTGCAGGCATGAGGAGAGAAGCAAGGAGCCAAAACATTGCAAGGACTGGGCAGCCCTGCAGCCACCAGTGAGGCTGAGGACTGTGAGAAGCTGATCTGATGGCTCCCTCTGGCCGTAGGCTTTGTGAGTCTGTGGAAAAAGCATCCTGCAGCTGCTCCTTTCCCATGGACATCCAAAGAGCTGGGGAACCTTTTTCTTTTCTGAAGGCCTTCTCCACTGCCTTGTCCTGGGAGGTTTTGGACAATGCAGGACCACGGTGCTGCTGCTGGACTGGGCATCACCCACAGTTTCTTAGTGCACATAGGAACGGATCATCATTTCAAGGCAGACAGAGCAATAATTTTGGTAATGCTCTTGGGTTGCTGAAAGGCAGGAGGGCTCAGTTCTTTCCTTCTAACCTCAGGAAATTGTTATCCTCCTCTCATCACTCATTACACCACATCTGGGTGCTGCGTCCAGGTTTGGGCTCCCCAGTACAAGAGAGATGTTGACAAACAGAGTGCAGCCAGAGCCACTGAAATGGCAGGGACTGAAAGTTCCTGCCCAGTGAGGAGAGGCTGAAGTAACTGGACTTGCCCAGTCCTGAGAAGAGATGGCTTTGGGGGAGACATCCCCCAAAATCTCTGGGGAGATTATTGACAAGACAGAGCCAGGTTTTTAATGGAGGTGCATGGAGGGATAACAGAGAGTGATTTAGCTTGTCACGTGGGGAAGTGTTCGCCTGTGGGGACAGCCTGGGAGGTGGTAGGATCTCCAGCCTTGGAGGTTGTCAAGATGCAGTTGGGCAAAGTCCTGTGTGACCTACCCTAATCCCACCGCTGTGTCTGCTTTGGATGGGAGATTCAGCTTGAAACCTAGTTTGGTTTGTGAGTCCATGAGATGGATTTATGAGCTCAAGAAGGCAGCGGGAGGATACTGGGGAGATCAGGAACAGAAAATGGTCTGGGCCAGAGGGAGCCTGAAGGAGGGATGGGAGAAGGTTGGAGAAAGTGACTTCCTGATGCTTAGTGGGAGGAAAGCCTGCTCTGCCACAGGCAATCTCTCATGGCCGGTCGTAGCCTGGAGATGAATTGGTCTTGGCAAGGACCTGCTTGGGGCACAGGGCTCCTTGGAGCTGGTGAAGAAGAATGGGACCGAACAGCCAGAGGAGTGGGACAAACTCAGAGAAGAAATGAAGCCAATTTCTAACACTTGCTTCTGGATTCAGACTTATCCCAATGTACTCTTCTGCCAGCTCTGAAGGAGATGGGAAAGGGGAAATTAATGGAGTTTCTTGGAAAGTGTAAGCGCTTTGGCCTCACACCAAGAGCTGCGGGACAAGGGCCCCAGAGCAGCGTGGGGCCGGAGGTTCCCAGGCAGGTCATGCTCTGGGGCTGGGGGCAGACCTCCTTGGGTGATGGGGTGCCAGAGCTGCCTTGCAGGGGAAAAAGCAATGGGATGCTGATGCCTGTGTCAGGAATGGAGCGGGGCACGAGGTTAGGCCTGCGTTTCAGAGGTGGTTTCAGGGTGTAAATCAGGGAATGCGCGGGGTGCAGAGGGGAAGGAAGCTGGCCAGGCTGTCTCAGCTCCTGGTGGGACCCACGTCCGTCGGTGATTAATGAGGGAAACTGCTGGGTCTGGATGAGCTGATTAAGTGTGAGTGGGAAGGCCACCAGGCACCTCAGCCAGCTGGCAGGGAGCAGCCCAGGGGCCAAGCTCTCTTGTCCCCAGATGGAGCGGCCGCATCCCCCGTCCCTCGAGGATGGTCCCTGACCCTGCTCACCCCCATGCGCTCAGCTCGATGCTGGCTGGCCTGGCTCGAAAGCATGCGAGGGAGCGTCCACGCAGTTTATCAGCACACACAGTGATGTCCCAGCGGTGCCCGTGCAGCCCGAGCATAGCTTCAGGAGGACACTGTTGCTCCGGGGCAGCTGCAGTAAGTAATAAATCAGGAGATATTGGTGCAAGGGACTTTTCTGAAACTATAGGCGACCCCTGGTTTCGTGGTTGAGGTGCTGAGAGTCCGGGGGCTGCAGCTGTGGCGAAACCAACAGGAAAAGGGACAAACTGTATGACCACTGCAGTTTCTCTCTGCCCAAGAGCCACTGCCACTACGTCACGAAGTTGAGAAATCAGGTCTATGTGCTCTCTTTTTGTTCTTTTTGTCCTCCCTTGCCCCTTATCCATGGACAGTTAGTCACCCAAAAAAGCCTCTCTATCTGGTTTTGTCCCTGTGATTTTCTGGGACACTTTTGTCCTCCTGACTGATGAGAAACAGTCGCCTCTCTCACCATGGTTCACGGTGAGGACATTCATCAGTGCTGAGGGTTCCCAGGGTCCCCTGGTCAGCGTAGGGTCCCCAGTGCTCCTCCGACAGCTCCTCTGGCTGGAAAACCCATGCCTTTCAGCCATGTGCCTTTCAGGAACATGCCTTTTTTTTAAAAAAAACCAAAAAACAGAGGAAAATCAAAAGTACTTTTCCTGTTTCTTCCTCCAGTTGTGCTCAGTTAAATTAATTAAACTGTTTGTCTCAAAATCTCCCCTCTGTAAATCTGAGCAATGTTTCTGGTTTAACTGACCATGTTTGGGGTCCAAGTTGTCCTGTTTGTATTATCGGCAAGAGCTTTGGGCTGTCATGCCTGGAAGACATCACCCTGGGAAGGGCCGGCTGTGCCGAGAAGGGGCCGGGATCTTCTCTATCTGAGATGCTGTGGATGGGAAACACAGTAGGCTCCCCGAGCCCGGGCCATCCAGATCCCTGCTCACCTTGTGCCCTGCCAAAATCCAGCTAGGATTAGCCTGAGCTTTGTGCTTTGCAGCACTGCAAGCACTGCCTGTTGCCTGCCTTCAGGGCTGGTCACCGGCAGGCAGAGGAAGTCCTGGTGTAGCTGCAAAGGAGGTATGTCTGCCGCCATTTGAGCCTGCTGAAAATCCCTCCAGCCTTGTGTTATAGAATCACAGAATCATAGAATTGTCTCAGTTGGAAGGGACCTTTCAGTTCACCTAGTCCAACCATCAACCTAACACTGACAAAAACCATCACTAAACCATGTATCTAAGCACTGTGTATACCCATCTTGTGTTGGCCCTGAGGAGGATGAGGGAGCTGCTGGCAGGGAGGGGAAGGAAAGGAGGGCAGACCTCCCCGCCTGACATGCCCCAAGCATGCTGGACAGGCTTGCTTGGGTTCCTGCATTGCCAAGGAAATGGTCTTTGTGCTTTTGCCCCCTGCCCTGGTGTTGGCATATCAGCCACCTTGTGTCCCCAAAGCACATGGGCATCCCAGCAGTGCATTTCAGCCCATTGTCATGCTCTCGCAGGGAAACTGCTGAAGGAAATATCTTCCTTACCTCAAAAGCAGCAATACTGGGGGACCTTCTCCACTATGCTCGTGGAAAACAGAGCGTTTCAATCACAAGACCCTCTTACGGGACCATCTGGCTTTTCTCTCCTCCCCAGCTCACCCTCAAGTCCATCCCTTGGGACTCAGTGATGAATGGCTGGGAAGGCTCATGTTTGTCAACTGTCCATCATATACTGTACTCCACCAGGATCTCCAGGTGGCTGCACCCCCTTCTTTCCCCGTGTAGTCCCAGCGAGGCCAGCTGCAAGCTGCTTGCTTCAGACGATGGCAAACATGGGGATACAGATGGGCTGAGGGTTCAAAGCAATCCCTGCAGCTTGTTAGTAGAGGAAGGACAACCTGTTTACTTTGACAGGGACAGCGGCTTGCTCGGTGGGTGGCTGCAGAAACCTCAGCACACAGCTGGACATATGCAGGATGGCTTCTCTGTCATGTTGGCTTGGAGTCTCCTGGACACAAGAGTTCAAAGTCTGCAAAATCTGGAGTCAATCTAGTAATGAATGGCTCCAGCCAGCAGCTACTGCCTGAAGCTGTGGGGCAGTATGATGACGGGGGGCTCTGGTTGGGAGGACTGGGATGGAGGGTCCCGTCTGCCCTGGGCTTGCTGCTCAGCTCCACCATGTCTTGACGGGATGGTGGGCTCCGCCATGCCCTGCTATTATGGTGGGCTCCCACCTCCCTTGAGGGTTTAAGTGCATTAGTGTGCTTGAGAGGATGGAGGTGACACCTGGGCAGACTTCTTGGGGAGACAAAGGGTACTGGGACTCAAGCTCTGTTGTGAGATGTGTTATGGGCTTGAGTCTTCCTCCTGACAGCTCTGGGCACCTTTTCTCCAGCCTTGCTGCCTCCCTTAACTTCACTTTTGAAGGACCTGGAGCCAGTCCTTCAAACTGTGGTTTGCAGTGTCCCTAAAGTGGTGGCTGGAAGTGGCGTTGGCTGTCTGCTGGCTGGGCCGGCTTAGCACTGAGCCCTTCCTGGGGACTCCCTGCACAGATGCCACGGGGTTTATTAGCCTGTCTGCTTTTGTGCAAGAGCGCGACTGCAAAAGCTGTTTGCAGAAACAGGCTGGAGCTGTTTGCAAACCTTCCAGGCTGGGTCTTTGCACTAATCTTTGTGATTAGCTCTAATGGAAAGGAACAGCTGGGCAGCTGGGGAGCCTGGGAAGTAGGACAAACACATGTGAGATCCAAAGCTTCCCAGAAATTGTACCATGTTGACTTTAGGGATGAGGGACTGGAAGGACAGCTTTCTGTGGGGGCATCCTTAGAGTGGGAGAAGGGAGTGGGCAGTGTGGGGTGCTTTGGTGGCTTTGGCCAGCAGATGGTCAGGCAGCAGGAGAGCCCTGGCTGGACTGTGAGGACAGAGAAAGGTGTGGGTACCACATCTCCTTTTTTTCTTGTTCCTCTGGGCTTGTGCTTACATCATTTGGTGGACAGCCTTCTGGAGGAGACCATGAGGTTGCCCAGTCTTAGTCCTGCATAGTGCAGACTACAGATGACCACGAGGTTGCTGCCTGCATGGAAAGCTTCAAAGGATGCTGCCAATCCCCTGGTGGGTTGGGTGGGGGGCCAGGGCTGCAGGTTCACCAGCTGCAGCTTTCTGCTCTCAGCTTTTCTCAGGCAGCTTGGGGCCAGCACGCCAAGGTCTTTCACGGTCAAGGGACTGTGGCAGAGGTGGATGGACCCAGCATGTTGTTTCAGGGAGGTCTTCAAAGGGATATTTGAGACTACAGTGTCAGATGGTCTGCGCCCACCCTAGAAGAGCTCTTCTAACATCCTGCGTCACTGGCTTTAGCATATATAAAATGCCTATTCCAGCAAAGCGTGCCGAGCACAGGCACTGGCCAAGTCTCAGCACAGCGGGGATTTCCAGAAGATTTAGGAGAAAATGTTATGCCAATATTTGACAGGGGTACAAGGGTGACCAAAAAGATGGTACATGTGTCTGGGGAGACACTTAGGTCCTAGCACAGGCCCAAGCTGGAGGACGTCTCTGGCAATCGAAAGTTGTTAAATAAGATGGGATTTTTTCTTGAAATCCATGTGTGACCCAGGAGATCGTAAGGCAGATAACATCAAGTGGGAAGGGAGAGCGACTTGACCTCCAAGAGCTGCTTGGATGTTTGGAGAGTTGTCCTTATCTTTGCAGCGCTCTAAGCCAAAGCGGCTGTGCGCGATCTCGGCTGCGTGCTCGGCAGCCTGGACAGACGTTTAATCCTTTAATTCCCTGTGATACATGAGCAACTGCAAATTTCAACAGGTTCCAGGAAGACCTATTATCCCGGGCAAAGAAGCCAGTGTCACAAAAACGGGAGATGAAAAGTCACTCAATGAGAGGCAGGGAGGAGATGGGGTCAGTGTGATGGGCCTGATGGTGGGAAGTGGGGGGTCCCCGATCTGAGGTTACTTGCATGAGTAGCTGGAGCCACGCAGAGGTGCAAGGTCGGCCGTCCACCCCGGCTGTTCCAGCCTCCTCTTTTGGAGAGCAGAGTGTTTTGTGTGCTTTTGGTTGTAAACTTACTACCCAGCTTACACGTTGATGTTCCAAACCCTCTCCCCAAACCTGCTTAGAACAATCTCCACCTGTGCTAGTGCTGCCCTGGCACAGGGGGAGACAGCGGGACGGGGACACACAACCTCCCCGGCAGCTGCAGATGGAAGCAGAGGAAGATGGGGAGTCCTGCACCCCAGAGGGTTTCAGGGCATCCTGCCAGACTGTGGTGGGGTTGTGCCAAGGTTTGTGTCGTCATACCTTGCCCCTGGGTGCCGTCACCCCTCTGGCAAGAAGAGCTGTGGGGTTGATGGGGTCTTACCATTTTGAACAAAAAATACAAGCGGTGCTTTATAGGAAATCCTGCTTTGTCAAAAAAGGACGTGGTGCCCCTTTCCATGATGCTGAAGGCATCAGGCAAATAGAGGGGGTGTCTGTGTGGGATCAGAAGACCCTTATCTTTAGCTCTGAACCCTACAGCACTGCCAGCATCACAGGTAACCATACCCTCTGCCCATACCCACCTGGGAAGCAGCAGAAGACACTGTTAAACCTGTTTTGGGAGAGCAGTTGGACTATATGATCTCCGAGGGTGTCTTCCACCCCCTAAAATTCTGTGATTCTTTGAACTCTGCTCCCTGCCTCTCCTGCTTGGGATTTTAGCACGGACATTGAGTTTCCATCTCTGGTCACAAAGCTTCGGCTGTTGGATCACAAAGGGATGCACCGTTGTGTGGTGAGGATGGGAGATGCTTTAGCTTCTGCTTTTCCAGGCTTAGTGTAAAGGTCCTGTCACTGGGCGGCTGGCATGCAGATCACGGTGGGGGCTGGGCTGTGGGTTTGCAGACCCCCGGTGGTCCTGCTCCCAGTGGTGGGAGCTCAAGGTGAATACAAAGAGAACAGAAATGTCCCCAGAGCTTTCAGCACTGAAACAGCACACAGTCCTCTGCTACTGGTTTGTACGTCTTCCCCCTTTCCCTCCAGCAGGGCCGATATTTTGCAATGCTGGCAGCTCTCACAGAGACCTTCGGTACTGGAGCAGAGCCCTGTGCAGATGGGAATTAGGGCCACGGCCCTTGTGGTCTTCCTGGGGGTGTAAAATCCCCTTTGCGATTGCAACCACAGTCAATTACTGTTGGGATACATGGGGGCACAATCTGGTCTGAATCTCCTCTTGGCAGCCTTGATCTCCTCCAGACCTCTGCTACACACAGGGTCTGCTCTGCTGCCCAGGTGTTGGGATAGGACCCATCGGAGGAGGCAGGGATGGGACCCCTGGCACATCCGATGGAGAGGTGGACCTTCAGAGGGCACACAGTGCAGGGCTCCATGGCTGTGTGGAGAGCCACCCAACAGCTGGGCCACCAGTGTTAGATCTGCTTCGAGCGCACAGAGATGTTCCTCTGTCTAGTGTCTACAGGCCACAACAACCCTGGCTGTGTTAGGACCGTCTTGCTGTCTCCATCACCCACCGCAAGGCCTGAAAGGCCTCCTGTGTCACATTGAACTGGTCTCTAAAGGGAGGCAGAAGACAAGAGGCAGCTCCAGAGTACAAGGAAAACCAGGGTTTGGAGCCGGCACTCTGCTTGAGATGCCGCAGCCGGCCGGCCGGCGAGCGCCTGAGCTCTTTGGTTGGGCGGGTGGCCACAGGCGGTGTGCGACGGGCTGGGAGCAGCGCGAGGGGCTGGAAATTCCCTCTGGGGCTGGGGGTCAGGCGAGACGGCTGTTTACAGGCATGGAAGAGCCGCAGGGCCAGAAGCTGGGAGACCTCCCGGCAGCATCCGCCTGCCAAGGCTCTGAAGACACGTCACGAGGATGGAGACAAGACACACCAGCCCATCAGGACAGAGCAGCTCTGGGCTGTGGGAAGTACCAGATGGGTCAAGGCAGATTGCTCATTTATCTCCTCCCCAGGTCAGAGAGGAAGGGTTTGGGCTCTTCTCCAGTAGAGATGCCAGCTTCCTCACTGTTTTTTGGCCAGCATCCTTTTTCCAAGGCAACTCAGTCTTGTGGAATGAGAAGCAGTTCATGATTTGGGACCGCAGAGAGACCATGGACCAGGTTTGGTTTTGGTTTATTTGGGCCAGGTTCATCCTGAGGTCTCACCCGATGGCATCCCTGGAGCAACCTGGGGTTGTCTGGGGCTTTGGAAATGATCCTCAGTCTCCACAAATGCCATCAGTTCTCCATCCCTGGGAAGGCCAGGGGTTCCTCCTGCACTCTGTAGGATTTCCTTGTGATATATTGGGTGGAGGGTGTATCTGTTATTTCTTGTTTTGTGGGGTGTTCCTCGTGGAAACTGGATGTTGTAAACATGAGAGAGCTTATCATCACAATTACTGTGGGGAACAAACAGTTGGCCATGGCCAACTAGAGTGATGAAGAACTGCTTGCTGCTCTGTGGTGTGGCCCTGCAGCTTTGAGTCAGTAAATGTGCCTGATGTATACTTCTGTGGGGCAAATCCGGTGGGACATTACGTGTTTGGGCGCCTGTGAAGGCTGCACACCAGTTTCCTGCCTCATTAGAGACATCTGTTAAAAATTCCCAAGTACCATAAGGGAAGTTCTGGCTTGTATACGAGCCGTATCCCTCCTCATCCTTTTTTTCAAAGCCTTATCCATTTATATTTTTTTTTGTCTGAAAGGTTGACTCCAGAACTGGATGGTGTCAGCAGTGGTCTGCTGACATACATGTGCACAAGGGTACATCAACTCCAATGCCCTGTTTGTGATTCCCTGGTGTTTGTGCCAGCAATACCTTTTGTAAGTAGAGGTTATTTTGGCTGCTGAAACTACTGAGACTGGACACACTGATGGACAGCAGGGCTATCTTGGTTGTGCTTACAGAAAAGGAATTGACCTGATTGATCATGACAGTGGGCTCAGTCGATGATAGCTCCTGGCTTGTGGTCAGACGGGATGAACATAACCATTGCTTCTGTCCTTCATGTCTATCAAAGTAAAGATCCTTGACTATTGTATTTCGGCCTCAGTGGCAGAAGAAGGTTGGCTCTTACAGTCTGTGCTTGCAGTGGATCCCACCTGGGGCTTCCACAGTATCATGGGCAGTCGAAGAGGGCTGATGAAACTCTAACCAGGGAATAGAAAGGTGTTCATCTGGGATATGCAGATATACTGATTTCAGCTGGGACAGAGTCCTTTTTGGCACCCAGCGTGGTGCTTGAAGGGTTTGAGACAATGAAAGATTTGATTGGAGTGTGCTAGACCAAATTTATAGGAGTTACAGTTGTTTAGCTACCAAATTGGCAGGCTCCTGTGCTTACTGCAAGGCTTGCTGGCCTTTATTGGAGTCTGGTGATTGTTGGTGGCTGCTTTTTGCTTTTGTTGCTTGCCATACCGCTTATCATCTTACTCTGCTGGGCCTGGGAACATCTTGATAAGAGCAATGGCCATGTGCCTGGGCTGGCAGATGGCCATCACTGCTGTTCCTGTGCTTCTGTACTGGGCAGGTTGGAGCTCTGGTGTGAACTGGAATTGAAGGGACTGTGACCTGTGGAGGAGTCTACATGGAAGCAGGTATACCTCAAGGTGTCCGAGGCCATGGATATGCCCATCTTGCAGCAGATATACGCTGAATTCGTGGTATTCTTGGGGGTGAGGACAAATTCCCCTTTGTGACTGCAACCACAGTCAGTCACTTCTGGGGGACACAGGACAGGGCCTGGGCCCAGTCTCGTCTTGGCAGCCCTGAGCTCCTCCAGACCTCTGCAACATGCACGGTCTGCTCTGCTATCCAGGCATTGGGATGAGATCCATTGGTGGGTAGGGTGGTGCGTCTCCCTTTTCACATGATGCCTGAGCCGGGAGACCTCCAGGAGAGCCTTGCAAACTTCGGGCTGACTTTCCCAGAGCTGTCATTGCAAGTTCTGCAGGGCTTTGGCAGGCGGATGCTGCCGGGAGGTCTCCCAGCTTCTGGCCCTGCGGCTCTTCCATGCCTGTAAACAGCCGTCTCGCCTGACCCCCAGCCCCAGAGGGAATTTCCAGCCCCTCGCGCTGCTCCCAGCCCGTCGCACACCGCCTGTGGCCACCCGCCCAACCAAAGAGCTCAGGCGCTCGCCGGCCGGCCGGCTGCGGCATCTCAAGCAGAGTGCCGGCTCCAAACACTGGTTTTCCCCATGTTCAGGTGTGTGCCCTTTGCCTCCTCTTGGAGACACCAATTTGATGAACAGGAACAGCATGGTGAGTAGGATTCAGGAGGTGGTTTTCCCCCTCTACTCGGCACTGGTGAGGCCCCACCTTGAGTGCTGTGTCCAGTTTTGGGCCCCTTACCACAAAAAAGACATTGAGGTGCTGCAGCTGGTCCAGAGAAGGGCAACAAAGCTGGTGAAGGGTCTGGAGAGCAAGGAAAGGTTTATTGTCTAGCCTATCCTTATCCTAGTCTAGGATTGTTTAGCCTGGAGAAAAGGAGTCTGAGGGGAGACCTTATCACTCTCTACAACTACCTGAAAGGAGGCTGTAGAGAGGTGGGGGTTGGTCTCTTCTCCCAAGTCACAGGCTATAGGACAAGAGAAAATGGCCTCAAGTTGTGCCAGGGGAGGTTCAGATTGGATATTAGGAAATTTTTTTACACTGAAAAGTTTATTAAACATTGGAATGGGCTGCCCAGGGAAGTGCTTCAGGCACCATCCCTGGAGGTTTTCAAGAGAGGGGTTGACACAGTGCTTAGAGACATAGTTCAGTAATGTGTGGGGGGGTTTTGCATGGTTTTCTTTTGGGTTTTTTATCAGAGTTAGGTTGATGGTTGGACTAGATGATCTTAAAGGTCCCTTCCAACCTAGACGATTCTACGATGGCCAAGTCGAATGGCCAGTCTTGACTCCCCAGGTCTTTGGTGCAGCTGGGTGAGTTCCCTGCTCTGCGCGTGCCTGGGAAGAGGTGGCTCAGCATTGTATGGGTCTCCTTGGTGGTGCAGGAACATCTCCTTCTCATTTCTCCTGTCTGCCTGGGTGCCAAAACGACCCTCAGGTCACTCCTCACGTCTTCAAGTGCTGCCCCTATGGTGGAGTTGGCTACTGCAGGGGTTTGACAGCTCTGCCTGCTGCCCTGAATTACTGTTATGACCAGTCATATTTATGTGTGGAGTATATAACTTCTTCCTATTTCTTAATTATATCCGGGCAGGATGAGACCTGTTTGGTGTGGAGTGGGGCTCCTGGAGATCCCCTGGCCCTTTCCTTTCCTTCCCTTCCCTTCCAGCAGCTGTTTCCTTTCCATGCAGGCTGCTGGGAAGGGCTCAGCCGGATGCTGTTCGAGTGTCCTCCTGGCCACCGGTGCACCCTCTGGTGCCAAGTCCAGGTGTTCATGGCCCATGATGCAGGCAGGCAATGTGGCAGGTCTCTGCTTGGTGTCAGTGCCCGGCAGCTGGCAGCCCCGTGGGACTTCATCTCCTTTCTCTTTGCTTTCTCTCAGCTTTTTGCATTTTCCACGGCTGCCTGGGCATTGGGCAGCTACATCCCTGGTTCGAGGAGCTGAGCCACCACCAGGAGCAGAGCCCTTCCCTGGTGTTTTCCAGCCTTGGCTGAAGCGTGCCCAGTTCTTAGTTTACGTGTTGCTCTAATGTCCTCTGCAAACTCTCCAGAGCCTTCTCCGTGTTTTGCTTCATTTCCCTTCGGCCGTCTTTAATTTCTCTGTCTCCGTTTCCCCTGGTCCTGACGAACTTGCCGCGGCTGCCAGCTCCTGTTTGTTCTGGAGGCTGGATCCAGGCTCTCCAGCCTGGGGAAGCTGAGCTCCTGCCAGAAGCGTGGGGCAGAGCGGGCTGCCGGGTGTCTGCACCACGGCTCTGCCTGATGTCAAGAACAAAGCCTGACATCTCTCTGCAGAGAGATGGAGAAGGAGCGGCTCCCTCTCCAACAACACTTCTCCAGCTCTTTTTTTTCTTTCTCCCCCCGTCCCCCCCCCTTCCCTGGCAGCTTCTTGAGTCTCTCCGAATTCACACGCCAGGACGATGCCTTTGCACGAGGCGTACGTGTGTGCAGAGCCCAGCCAGCCCACCCCTTCGAGCGGCGCGGAGCTCCTGGCTGGGCTGGCACGCACCCCGAGCCTTGCTTTGGGGGCTGCTGCTCACTTTGCCGTGAGAGGATTTATGACTTGTTACATCTCCGCTTTCAGCGAAGGCTGGGTTGGCGCCAGCAGTTTCCACCAAGTTTTACGCCGTGAAACGGCGAACCGTGGGATTTCTGGATGGAGGGTTGATGTGCTTCTTGGTGGAAGAGGGAGGGCTGAGCCTGTGGTTGGTGACGGGGCTTGAGAGAGGCCCAGTTTTTGGAGGGTTGTGCAAACACGCGTTGACCCCCTCTTCCCTGCAGTGTCCTGTGCTCTCTGGCTTAGCATCCCTGCGGAAAGCAGGAGTCTCTCCCCATGTCCCTTTTCCACCACAAACCACAGCCATCTCTTGGAGGTCTCTGCTCTGCCACAGAGGGACAGGCTCTGCGCCATCACGCCTTTCAGCACCAAATGCATTTCCTGGTGACGCAGTGAAAAATGTGCACATTCACAAGAGCCCCAAAAGGACCGTGTGTGCTGGGTAGTGCCTGGATCAGGAGGGGTGAGAGCTGAGCAACTCTGACCACGTGCTTTCCACAGGGAGACAACACAGATTCTGCCCATCTCCTTCCATTTCAGTCTGAGGGAACACTATGGGCAGCACCACACATCACACAGAGGATGCTGGAGGCAGAGGGCACCTTGCCACAGCACAGGACCCACTCTGGTCCCTCTCAGCCCCTTCCTCATCCTCCCTGAATATTTCCCAACAGCGAGCCTGCCCTGCCCCAAAGTAGCTGAGCAGCATGCCAGCAACCAAAGGGTTAACTCCTTGCACCCACAACCAGCTGGAAAAACAAATTTCCACCA
The DNA here is from genome assembly GCA_013399435.1 of Arenaria interpres. Classification (NCBI taxonomy): domain Eukaryota; kingdom Metazoa; phylum Chordata; class Aves; order Charadriiformes; family Scolopacidae; genus Arenaria; species Arenaria interpres. The sequence continues at coordinate 62,510 of VXAK01010324.1, read as the reverse complement.
AATTGTGCAGGGTTGGGGCGGGCAAAGTCCTCCTGGTCGGAGACCATCTCCGAGCCCAGCTGGCTCCAGCAGCCGTGTGCGGGGAAGGGACTCTTGGGGAGCTGCTTCCCTGCCCTTCCCAGCATCCTGTGTTCACCCCGCTCTTCCCATCAGCCTCGCTGAACGCCGGGGGTACGGCGCGGCAAGCAGCGAGGGAGCCTGCCGGACCCCTGTGCCGCCGGCTTCCAGCAATTCTTCCCCGCTTCCCGAGGGCCGTTTGGCTATACGGCGTTTCTATACGGTGTGCCTGGCAGGCAGCCCACCACCCCCTTCCCAGCCATGGGGGCTTTCCACGCTGGGCTCTGCAAACTACCTCTGCGCTGGGTCCTGGGAATTGGGGCCTCTGCAGGAAGGAATTTGACGGTCAATGGGTTGAGCTGAGCTGTGCGACCCTGTTCCTGTTAGCAGTGACTTTAGCTCGGAGGCAGCATCCAGAAGGATTTGGAAATTCCCAGTCCCCCTTGGTTGGCTCCCCTCGATGCCTTCGGTCCACGCGTGTACCCGAGGAGCCTCTGCTCCCAGTACTCGGGGAGCAGACCCTGCATGTTGGGTTAAGCGGAACCGAGCTGGGGGCTTTTGCCCAGGGCTGAGTGAGCAGAGGGCTGAGGGGTCAGCAGAGAGAGGCTCTCCTGGCATTACGGAGTGAGATGCCAAGAAACTGAGATGCTGGAAGCCAGGGAAGTAATTCACAGGCAAACTCCAGGGTCCGGTGCTGGCTGCAAACATGGGAAGCACTCGGGATGGAGGCTTGTGTGAGTCCCTGCAAGCTGCCACAGTGGTTTCACTGCCCAGGAAAGACTCACAAGCAAGACAGTTTGATGACCTTTGCTATGGTCCCACTGTTTTTGCACACTTGGTATGCAGGGACATCGTAGTCATCTGCCCGGGACACCCTCTCTTCTTCCTGCAGCCTGGAGGTTCCTCCACCACTGGGATGCACAGAGGGCTGGAACTGGGCTGCCTGAGCGTGGGGGGAACCAGAAGCACCATTACATGAAGCCCTGTTGCGAAGACTTCTGTACGGTGTCTGACACAGATCCTGGGGCCAGAAAGGGGTTCTTCGTGACTGAGACACCGCAGAGGGACACGCTGCCTGGTAATGAGCCCCTTTCCTGTGTCTGCCTCCACCCTGCACCTCTGAGCTCTGGGAAAAGGCTGGTGGCTGCAGGAGCCCAAGGTGATGAGAAATGTATTTTTGTGGGTGCCTGCAAGAAACTGTGCCTGGTCAGGGAGGCTACTGGTGTTGGAGAGTCCCAAAAAGCCTTGCCCACACCCCCCACCCCCAGAAGCTCCTCTCTATCCCAAAAGTTCAGTCTGCCTTGCGACTCGCCCAGCAAACAGGGATGCTCACCCCTCTCTCATTGCCAGAGGCTCCCTAATTTGTCCCTGGGCTGGGGGCACAGGTGACAGAGGAAGGCACCTGGGGAGGAAGGAGTGAACTGGGGGGCTCTGAGGGAAAGGAGGCAGGAAGGGAGATGGGTCATGGACCTCCATGCCAGTTTCCATGGGGCCCTGCTGGTCGGGCATGCAGTTACCTCTGAGTTGCTCAGCCAGAGCAACGGCCAAGAACCCCTGCCCTTCATTTGTTCCCTTCTGGGTCTTCTCCAGGCCACCTTCCCTGGGTGGCAAGATGGGAGTGAGGGTCTGCTCAGCCAGCTACCTTTTTCAGGGTGCAAATTGTAGCAACTACAGACTTGCCAAAGAATGATGCCTGTGAAGGGAACGTGTGCCCTGACCCTCGTCAGCAGCTCAGACCATATTTGGGGCTGGCATCTGGCCAGAGGATGCTGCTGCAGTGTCTTGAAAACACGCAGAGATCCAGGGACTTTCCAGGCGCTACGGCTGGGACTGGGCAAGGAAAGGAGGTGGGCTCCACGCTGGAACCGCAGGGCTCTCCTGGGCTCTTTCACAGTGGAGGGAGCCCTGTGCTGGACCAGTCCATGCTGGGGGCAACCTGTGACATGTGTTCCCTTCCTTCACGTCCCTTGTCGTCATACCACATAGGATCTAGGAGACACTTCACCAGGATGCACAGTTACGGGATCAGTGCTTCCCAAGCTTCTCCAGCACATGGATCCCTAGTGGGACAGTGAGCCAGATGTGCCAAGGACAAGGGTTCATCCAGGGGCTCAGGTGGATATTGCTGCCTGGATAGGTTGCACAAATAAAGGCTGGAAAGGCAGTAAGAGCCAGTGTGGCTTTCCTTTCCCTGCCCTGTCCTGATGTCACTGGTGCTTTGGTGTTGGAGGGATGAGTGACAGCACATAAGATGCCTCCAGGCCCCAGTTCTCCCTGTTGCCAGACACCCTGGGGAGATGCCCCCACATGCAACCCACTGCTGCCCATGGCCAGTGCCTGCCCCATGTCCCAAGGGCTGCTGCCTGTGACCACATCGACCTCAGTGCTGCATGGGTGCATGGGCGCTGCCTCCCCCCATCCGGGCACTGGGCACATGAGTACCCCCAACATGGGATCTCCCTTTCTCTTCTGCACAGGTGATGGGCGAAGCCACAGAACTGCAGCCCTGGATCCCACGCTCCCCCCCAGGCACCCAACTTGTCACCGAGGAAGGCAACAAGCCACTGCAGCTTGCTCGTCTCTTTGCCCAAGAGAGGGTTGCAGGGCAGGTGTTGGTGATCCCCTCACCATCACATCAGCATCGATTGCCCCCTCCATGCCGAGGGGGACAAGAGCCTGGGCATCTTATTGCATCTCTGCTTTCTGCAGCAGCCGGGACTTTGGTCTCCCCCTGGGTTACTCATTGCCCTTGATAACTGTTTATGAGGGTCCTTATCAGGATTCGGTGAAAAGTCCTGGGGCTGCACCCCAGGGTTCCAGGCAGTGGGGCCAGGGGAGGGGCTTGGTCCCCACCAGTATTGAGGAAACCCCATCACAACTCTGTGTCCCATTGGGGTCCTCGGACATGGGTGACCAAGTGGTAGGGGCAGGGCTGGCCAAAGAGCTGGAGTCCAGGGCAGGCAAAGAGGAGCTGTGAGTGGTGGGGTGGTGAAGCTGGTGATGGGATGGCAAAGGGGGCTCCTTGCTGGTTGCCCAGGGCAGCTAGAGAGACCCTCTCAGAGGGGCGCTGGGGCAGAGAGAGAGGCAGCAGCAATGGATGGATTGAGGGGAAATTCCAATTAAGTAGCAGGGAAAATGTTTTCAACATGAGACCACTTCAAGCACTGGAACATATTCTCCAAAAGTGCTTGTGAAACCTCCATCCTTGATCTCTTTAAGACCATGTCCTGGCAATCACGTGGAAGTGTGGAGATCTTTGGCTATGCCCTGTTCAGAACAGGACTGGTGTTTCACTAAGTTGCTCAGAGCTTGGTCCAGTCATGTAACCATCTCTTTGCGTGGCCTTTGCCACCACTGGGGTGCCCCAAGGGCTCCTATTCAGCTTCTCTGGCTCCACTTCTACCTAGACCCCAACTTGCCAGACATACCCCTCCATGGGGTCACACTGTCCCACCTGTTGGACTTCACATTTTGCCTGTGTTGAACCTCAGGAGGCTCCCATCAGTCCGTTCCTTCAGTGGGTTGAGGTCACCACTCATTCTCAGTTCCCCACAATTTAGCATCAGCAGCAATGCATGGTGGGCTGTGCTGCCACCCCCAGCCCCATTTGCAGCCCAGCCCATGCACATCCCAGCCCTACAGATGTGTTCAGCTCTTTGGGGAGGCCCCTCGAGGCAGCTGGACAGGGATGGGGGCTCAGGGGATGGGGATGTGAGATCACACTGAGACCCTTCTCACCTGCCTGGGGTGGGTGGCTTGGCTTCGGGAGCAGAGCACGAGGTGGGGGAAAGCAGAACAGATTGACTCCTTGGTTTCCCTAATGGCTTGGCCACCTGCCAGGGTCCCTGTCTGGGGAACAAACAGGCAGGCAGTGAGCAGGTAGCGGCAGGTTGCGGGACCGGATAGGAAATAGGAGCCTACAAACTCATCTGGCCGTGATGGGGGCCCTGTCCCCAGTGTGCCCCCCACCTGGCACCCCGTGCCGTGATGGGCAGCCGGGAACAAGACAGGACGCATCCGTAAAGGAGGGGGGGCTCACAGCTTACAGGAATCCCCCACCCTCCCACTTCTCCATCACCCAGCCCTCGGCCGGCTGGTGGGCTGCCTGCCAGGCTGGCCGAAAACGAAAGCAAAACGTCCGGAGATAAATAGGAGCAGCCTCGGCACCAGGCAGCAGTACGCCTCCTGCTCCCCTGCCTTTTGCCCGGCTCAGCACCCACCATGGCCCTGCGTCTCCTCCTGCCCCTGCTGCTGCTGGCCGCTACCCTCCTCATCGCCCAGACTCAAGGTGAGGGGCACCGAGACCTCCTGCCCGCCCGTGGTGGGACTTGGGGAAGGGAATGGGTGCTCGGTGGGGTCTCTACAGGGTTCTGGGGGGTGTGCGTTGGTGTTTGTGTGTGTGTGTGTGCGCACACCTGGCGGGTGTGCGGCGTTGGCTTCCCATGGTTGCTTGGCTTGGGAGCACATGTGTGTGTGCACACGTGGGTGCTGGGGCAGCAGAACTCCAAGCTGAATGGCGCAGGCAGGAAAACGAGGTTCAGTCCCTTTGCAAGGAGCCCGTCTCTGCCTCCGTTGGCAGTGAAATTGGTGTCACAATATGCCCAGGGCAGGGTCTGACCTGCAACTGGGGTTGAGAGCTCCCACCCTCACGTCCTACCTCAACATCTTTCCCATGAAAGACACCAAGCAAGCCGTGTGTGGTCAACCGGCCGTGCTGTGCTCCCCTGGAACTGGGAAGGTGCCCTGGCTCGGTGAGGGTCCGAAATCCCAATCCGATTTTTCCCCTTTCCCCCAGGCATCGGCAGCTCGGCTTCGGACTGTTGCCTGAAGAACAGCCAGGCTGCCATCCCCAGGGGCTTGGTGAAGTCCTACACCCTCCAGGGACCCGAGTCGGGATGTATGCTGCGTTCTATCGTGTGAGTACCCCAGTGTGGTCGCGACCACCCGGAGCAGTTTGGCTCCAGCCAAGTCCTTCCTCCCTGTGTCCCCCCGCTTGCCCGCCCTCCAGGTTTAAACCTTTCTGCCTGCACCCCCAGGTTTATCACCAAGAAGAATAAGAAAATCTGCGCTTCTCCCACCGATCCTGCTGTCCAGAAGCTGATGCAGAACCTGGACAAGAAGGTGAAGAATGACAGGAAGGACAGGAAGAGGGGACAGTCCCCACGTTCCGGGGGCAGACCCAGGAGGCAGAAGCGGCAGCGGGTCTAAGTCAGGCCTGAAGAGGTATGGGGGGCAGGGGGTGTGGAGCAGGGGGAAGCAGAGTGGTAGGGTGATGGTGCTGCCCCTCATGCCAGATCCTTCCCCATGGGAAGCTGGAGCTGCTGGGGCAAGGCAATGCCTGGGGACGGGCGAAGCCCGTCACGCAAGGCAATGGTCACCTGGCTGGGGTGGGTGTTCCTGCTGAGACCCTCCCCACCTCACCGCCCCCTCCTTGCCGCCTTCTCCCCTAGGACGGATGCCTTCCCCACTGACGACCGACCCAACGCCTGGCAATGGACCTCCACACACCACCCACCCGCCCCCCAGCCCCGGGGCAAGGA
>VXAK01010324.1:19886-56788 GCA_013399435.1 Arenaria interpres | reverse complement strand
TCTACTTCTGGCTCCTTGTGCTTCACAGAGTACCCTTTATGCTGCAGGCTGGCTTTTCTGGAAAATCGCTTTTATTTTTCTACCAAATAAACGGTGGCTGCGTTTCACTTCCCTTTGCTCACCCGTTTGCTCCTTTTGGCTTGCAGGGCTGTGGGGTTCCAGGCAGGTCCCATGTCCCCGTGGTCCTGCCCGGGCTGCTTGCTGGGTTCTGCCTCACTGGGCAACTAACAGTGGCTGAGATGCAGAGTTTGGGGACAGCTGGGGGGACAGCGTAGCTGTACGTCTGGGCTCCTCTAGGCTTTCCCTTCGGCTTCTATAGTGCACTCTTGCAGTGTAGTTTGGAGGAAGACATACAGGATTTGTCCCTTCGATTTTTAAATTTTTTTTTAGGTACAAAAATGCAATGAAATCAGAACAAATTGTTAATTTTAATGCAGTTACACCCTTTTATCTCCTTTGGTTTTGCTGTTGTCAGAGATTCAGACATTATTAAGCCAAATGCTTAATTTTCTGGCAAAAGAAAAAAAAGAAAAGAGAAAAAAGAAACTCTCATATACTTTCTTCCCAAGTCTAAAAAGCCCACATACTGAAAACGGCATGTGAGGCTGTGCAGGTGGGGAAACAGAAGACTTTGCAAAATTCATCGCAGACACGCTGCGGCCGCTTTAGAGCAGCTCTATCCCAAACCTGTAGCAAAATGAGAAGTCACTAATCTGGGGACGCCATAAGGTGAGACGGCAAGTAGAAGGGGACAGATCCCATGGACACAGATCCCATGGAAAGGGCTGGTGGGGAAATGGCATCTCCCTGTGCTTGCAAACCCCTTCCAATATTGCTGAGAAGGAGCAAGTTGAAAGGCTGTGCCACAGTCGCAATGCTATCTGCTTGCAGAGACTTAAGACGTGGACTTTGGTCAGTAAAGGTCTATTAAGTCATATAATTGCAATAATAGGATTTGCGGGGCTTTACAGTATCAGCAAAGGCTGTGTGTTGGCTGGAGTAAAGCTTGCAGCTGAGTGATTCTATCAAGCACATTTATCTGCCTTGATTGCTTTATTAGGCGGGCATTTAGGTTCATTATTTTAAGGCTGTGTAAAGAAACTGTGAAGTCCAAGATACCGGCCCTGAGTAGGGGACGGGTGTTGAGCTGGTTCCGTGCTGCCCTCCCCGCCACGTGGGAGCACGCGGCCGACTGCCAGACTGGCTTTTGGATGGGATGCAAGGCAATAAAATATATCCTTTACAACCAAACTCACTCCTCCTGGCTGCTGTGATGGTGTGGTGGGGTGGGAAGGTCTGCACGGGGGTGGGGAGCTGCTCTCCTGCCCCACACACTGTCATCCCCCAGGTCCTGGGTGCTGCGTTCCTGGGGTGCAGGGGCTGGGACCTCCCCCAAGAGGTCCTCAGATGCCAGCAAACTCGGGGGGCACAATGCGGTTTTGTCCAGGGTGTTTTTTCTCGCGGCTGAGCCCATCCCTCCAGCTCTGACCCTGAACAAGCACCACTTGCTCAAAGCAGAGGCTCTGTGCTGTGGGCTGCTTTGGGAAAACACCATTAAAGGGAGTTATTAATGAGGCAGTGCTCTGGCTTGGGCTTTTCTGGGAGCCTGGGAACAGACACCATCCGGAGCTGCCGTGGGAGGGCTGGAGGCAGCCCTGTCTTTGCTGGGGACGCGCTGCATCCCTGCTTTCTGCGGGACTCCTTGTCGGGCCGGTCACAGCGCCAGGGGGATTGTGAAATGGTTGCAAAAACTCCCTGGAAATGAGGCCCAGCCGAGTACGTCTGCAACCACAAACAGCAAAGCCTAAGCAGGGGCTGGTACCACCCAGACGTGAAATGCATCCTGGTGTCTCTCTGGCTGCAGAGGTAAACGCCACAGGGGTGGGTTTTTCCCTGTCAGATGCTCGTTGAGTCTTAGGCTAAGACAGGTTATGAAACATGCACGCCAGGGTGCTCTAATTTACCGTAAATTTTACCCTAACGGCAGTGCTTGTGGAAGAAGAGCGTCGGAGTTTGTCCCACGCTTGGGCACTGACCCCTGTGCGCGTGTGAGCAGGAAGACACAGATGCACAAATGCAGCCCCACCTGTGCCTGTGCCTGGGCACACACGGCGTTTCCACACTGCTTCCAGCTTTCCTGCAGAACGCGGCTTTTAAGCAAAATAAGGTGTCAGGGTTAATGGGAGCCTCTTGCTGGCGGGGCAGGTGGCAGCAGGGAAAACGCCTCCGAGGAGATTCCCTGCCAGAAGCTGGAAGGAGAGGCAGCGGGCTGGGATGTGGAGTGCACAGCAGGGGCCAAAACCCCTTCCTCACGGAGGAGCTGAACCCACAGAGCCCAGCTGAGACAAGTGAATGTACAGAAGATGCTCCAGGAAGATGCAGCAGAGGAGGATTCGCCCTGTTGTACCTGCAGCAGAGCAAATCCGTCTCTTCACCCCATGTGCAAAGGCAAGGCAGCGTCGATGCAGCGTGCGCTGGGGTGTATGTCCCCCCTAGACATTCTGCAGGTAGGGCAAGAAAGCTGCAACCCTGTCAAGCAGAGTGAAAAGTTGGGAGAGCTGGGCCACCCGGGAGCAGAGAGGCTCCAGTGACAGCAGAAAGTAGCCAGGCAAGACAGAAACCACAGAGTGCAGCCAAGAAAAGGGAAGACTTGAACCCAGGCCAAATGATTAGCTCAAGTCATTAGCCAGCGCAGACGATGGTCCAGGCTTGTGCCAGCAGTGAACCGTGCTGGGCTGCGATGCTGGGCTGACATCCAGCAGGGCTCACCTGGAGACACGAGTGCCAGGTCCGTCCCTCTGCCCCATGTTGTCCCGAGGAGCAGGAGCTGGCTACCCTACAGCAGCTCCCTGGGTGCCAAGAGCTGTTTCTGGGGCCACATGGCTGCTGAAGGGGCCAGCCTTCCAGCTGAAGCTTCAAGGCGTTTTTTGGTGCTCCCTCCACCAACACTACTCTCCTGAGCTCTGCCCATGGTGTTGAGGAGAAGAAGCTGGTGGGCAGTAGGGACTACACCTTTCCCACTCCAAGGTATTTCCAATCCCAGCCAACCCTTGGCACCTATCCTGTCCTAGAGGTCCACGACTCAGAGCCTCTTCTCAACCCTTTCTTCACCTACATGTAGCTCCGAAGTACGGTCCTTCCCCCATCCTCTGTTTTTGCTGGCTGGAGGCCCTCGGCTTTGGTGTGTCCTCCTTCCACTTGCCAGACCCCGACATCCCTCTGTTTGCCCCCCGTCCTGCTGAGGATTGCAGACCAGCTTCTGGGCTGCAGCTCTCCAAGGACTGATGGAGGAGCATGTACATTCCTCGGAGGATGTCCTGCAGCAGGGCCAACATCAGCTGCATCTCAAAGCTGCACCAGAATGCGAACCCCGCAGCTTCCTCTGCCCGGTGTCAGCCTAACAGCCAAGAGAGCAGTGAAAGAGAGCCGCCTTCAGGGCTTTTTGGTCCATCCTATGTGCTTTTAGATCTGTCCACAGGTGAGGTTGGGGTGCAGCCTCATCGGGCATCCTTCCTGCCAAGGCACATGGGAGATGACAAGGTGATAGCTGACAGGCTGCTTTTTGCACAGGTCTTGCTGTTCCCCAGCTATCTTCTCCTGAAGCCCCTGAAGAGGTTGCAGCAAGGAGGACAAGTGGCCTGATGGCAGGGAATCAGGACTGCGGGCATCCCACCTGGCCACTGCCACCTTGGTGCCATCACAGCATGTGTGAGGACATTAGCAGGAAACACCTGGCTGGGAAACTGCACAGCATCACAGGATGATGCTGAGGGACTCGAGTGTTCCAGGTACCCTGGGAGATGGGTGCTCACCTGAGGAGGTTGAGCAGGACCCAGCCGAAAGGTCTTGGCTCTGCTTCCCATCACCTACGGTGACCTCAACATCAATGGTGCTGAAGGCAACGAGTGTTAGGGACAGATGGGCTCTAACAGAGCATAAATTGGCACCTTCTGCATCCCTCTTAGCCAAATCCTCAGGATCATCTTTGCTCCCCCTGGGCAAGGTCATGGATTGATCTTTATTTGGCCTTAACTCCATTTACATCAGATTGACCAGGTTCCCGCAGCTAGAGGAGATCCAGTGGGTCCCTGAGCCCCAGAGGCTGGTGGTTGCTGGAGTCCCCATGTCACACCGGGACAGGGACAGCAATGGGAACCATGCGGGAGGCTTCCCCATGCCGGGAGACGCAAGGGAAATTGAAATAGCTGCAATGTCTGCCCAGTATTTCCCAATAAGGTAAACGCAGCCAGGCCAGATCCTGCCCCAGGGACTGACTGTGCCTGGAATTTGCTGAAATTCCCCCTTTGCCCTTTCCAGCTCCATGGCTTGGAGGTGGGAAGCAGAGCACCACAAGGCACCCCAGGGAGCACACTGGAGCCCACGAGCCTGTCAGGGAGCAGTCACCCCAGGGGCTCCCACAGCCTCCAGGAGGGTGGCAGCATGGCTGGTGCTCCACGAGGAGAGCCTGGGGATGGAGGTGATACTCACATGGTCCGTTTACATTTTGACGGGTTCGATTTCCCGTGGGGATCCTCCCCCATGCATGGTTTCAACTTTAATTAACAATTGCATTATTGAGGCTTTTGCAGGGATGAGTGTTCAGGGATGCTTTGCATTGCTTGTAGTGTCCTCAGGGCTGGAGCTCCAATCCTCCTAAATTGCTCTGATTGAGGCTTAAATGGGTCAGCACACACGATGCTCTCCTCTCTTCTCAATTCACACCAAATCCCCTGCCTGTTCCCTGCCTGTGTGTGCCTCTGGAGAGCCTGGACCCCCAAAGCATCTCCTCTTTCTCATCCGTGCTGTCTCTACTGGTTCCCAAGGCTCTGTGAGGGGGATGGGGTGACCTCCCTGGATGCCACAGGGATGCACTCCAGAGATGACCACTCTCTTCTTAGAAATCCCACTGACTCTGGTGGAGGGGGGGAAACCCATCACATTCCCCTTTCACAACACGAGTGGAAAGCCCCTTTCCTCACTCTCCCAAGCCCCTCCTGGGGAGCAGAGGTGGCTGGAACAGCCATGCTTTCACCCACTTGGCATGCAGACAGCTGGCAGGGTGCTGACAGGGCCTCTCTTTCCTGCCCATGTGTTGGTAGAGACTGTGGGCAGCTCAAGGGCGGGGGGTACCCTGCAGCCAGAGGTGGTTAAGGTACCCCCAGAAGGATGGATTCCCAACATCAGACGTGCTCCTTTCAGTGTGGAGCCAGCAGCCCGTGGGAGCTCCTTGTGCCAAGAAAGTGACTGGGGACCCCTCTCACTTGCTGTGGGGACCAAGGACTGGGAGGGGAGCCCCATAGGATGGGACCCCTAGCACCCCTTGCCAGCCCTTGGGCATGCTGTGGTAGCTCCCAAACCCACCCAATATGCAAGGAGGAAAGGATTTGCTCTCAGGCAGCATCTCCAGCACCCTTTGCCAGTGGGTCAGGGCTCTGCTCTTGGGGTCCCCCCTTTGCAGGGGACTCTGTCTAATCAGGCCAGCCCCTAGGGAGGAGCTGGCTCTGGATTAGGAGCCGTTGCTCCTAGAGGTCTGGCCACCAGCATCCAGGAGCTGTCATCCTCCCTGCTTTGGCATCTCTTTGGCAGCATCCCAGGGGAGATCAAGCAGAGATCAGGTCACAGAGCCAGCCTGCATCACCAGACCTGCAGGGAGGCTGGGGCTGATGACTGATGCTAATCCTCCGCCACCTAAATTCCCCTTCTGCCAGCCAAGACTTCTCTCAGATAGCTTGTGAGTGCTAGAAGAATGCAGGTGCTGACTGAAGTTAAGCTGACACTTCCTATTTGTGCTGCTCATCCTGCCCACCAGCACCTGCCTAATCCCTTCAGCAAGGCACCGGCTTGTCGGGGCACAACAGTGGCCAGAGGCGATTCTCTCCTGATGGAGGAGATCATCCCATGCGCGAGGTTGGTGCCAGTCCAGGGATGGAGCACCTTGGCCAGTGGCTGGAGTCCTCTCTTGCTTCTTACTGGGGGGCGGGGAGAGGACAGAGCTCACTATCTCCTACTGCTGAGAGGAGCAGAGGGATCCACTGAGGTCCTCAGGGTCCCAGCCCTGTGTCTAGTCCCCAGGTAGATATTTGTCCCCGTGGAAGGGCTGTGCAGTGCTCTTCACCAGGAGAGGTGGAGACGTGCCAGAATAGGTCAAAGCCGGGGCAAGGGAGAGGGTGGAGGGATGGAGATCCCTCTCCAGGATTTGTTCACCTCTCTGGGAAAATATTTTTCCTATTATCTATGGGAATTTCCCTGAGTCCAACTAATGCAATTGACTCTCATCCTGTTTCTGAGCCCCTCCAAGAAGAGCCTGTCTCTGGTATCTCTCCAAGCCCCTACAAGGCGTCTGCTGCACAACCCGGCTGCTCTCAGCATCCCACATGGTACCTATCAGGGCTGAAGCCCCTGGTTAAGGGGTATCATCCCAGGTGGCACTGGCATGGTGGTGAGTCACCATCCCAAGGAGAAACAGCCTCCATCCCTGTGCCCCCGCAAAAGGTTTGCAAGGGAAGCGCTGGTCTTCACTCCTTGCAGCACCCACGCAGCCGGTGAGCTGCTGGCACCCTGTGCCGTGCACACAGCCTCTGTGGGGGATTTCTCCTCTTGTGCCGAGAAAACCTGTTTCCAGGAAGCTCTGCAGCTGCCTTTGGCTGTGAGCCCATTTTCTGGGACACCTGGAAACCAGGTTGTCTTTCGGCATGTGCGATCGCAGCCCTGGAGTGGAGCATGCTGGCTGGGCTCTCCTCCATCCACCAGCTTCGGATGTGGCCCCCTGTGCAGACAGTGGGAAGGGCAGGGGGAGCCAGCCAGGGTCCTGTGACCAGACAGCGGGGGCTCAGGGTGAGCCAGGCATCACCCCAGTACTGATATATACCCAAAAGATGGGGTTGAGGCAAGTTCTACCCCCAGCATCAGTGGGTTGAGGCCATGTGATATCTAATGGGAACATCCTGGCGACGTCTTGGAGAAGGGACTGCGAAATGTATGAGGTGGGACTCCCCACGTGTTTGCACGGGTACTTTGGCAGGGTAAAGGGACCCTGGAGCTGCTCTGCCCCTGAGCAGCAGCCCTGGCGGCCTGGGCGCCGGAGAGGGCAGGAGGATGTTTGGCTCTGAGACCATGGAGCAGCTGGCTGCAGGGAAAGCCGCCCAGATATTCGGGAACTGCTCAAAGATTAAAATCCAGCCTGTGGCAAGACTTGTTGCAACTTCCCACCCCCCTTCCCCAAAAGAAAGTGAAAGCCACGGGCTGGAAGGATAAATAGGCAGCGTGGAGCACCAGCAGCAGAGCGCAGGGAAGCCGTGCAGAGCTCACCTCTCCTGCCTGGAGCAACGCCACCTCCAGCCCCATCTTCTGCCAGACTCAGAAGCAAAATGCAGCGGCTGCACCTCCTCTGCCTCAGCCTCCTGGTCCTGGGATGTATCCTGAATGGTAAGAGGGAACCCCTCAGGCTGCCTTTCTTGTGGAAGGGAGAGGATCCAGTTTCTTGCTCTCTTTTGTGTTTCCAGCAGAGGTTTAGAGGGATTTATGGCCGGGGCTCCGTCACAACCCTCCTGTGTCCTTTGCTTGTAACCTGTCCCAGAGGGACTCTGACCTGCCCAAAGTCCAGGCAGGAGCCTGCAGGGCACTGGGGCTGGAAAGTTGCGCCTGGTAAAGGCCGTGGAGCAATCCTGCCTCCCAGTGCCCTAGCCCAGCCTGTGCACACCGGGCTGGCATCACCTTGGTCCCGTTCGTCCCAGCACACCAGAGGGAGCATCCCTGGCACCCTTCGGTGTGGGGCAGCCTGAGGGGAAAGCGGCAGAGCTGGGAGTGGGATGGAAGGTGGGTGTTAGGGAAGAGTTCGTGTTTGAGGGGCTGCAGGTGTTGGACACGGGCTTTGCACAGGTCACAGCTGTCTGGGTGGGTGACACCAGGCCCTCTGTGGGGAGCTGGGGGCCGCAGACTCCCTGAGGTGTTGTACCACACTGTGCTACCTGGGATTACAGGCACCCCCGGGCACTGCCAGCCTTGGTGGGCATTAACAGTGAACACAGCATTTGCCTGGAGGGTGACCGAGGTCCCCTATCCTATTGCAGCATCCTGAAGTAAAGCATCCTGTCCTGCTTTGCTTGCAGCTGGCGCTGGCCCTGGGGGCGCAGGAGGGACCCAGGCGTGCAGAAGGGTTGGCCTCTGCCAATTTGCTGTTTCTCATCTCCTTTGCTTTCTGTTGGAAGGAGGCAAAGGGCTCCTGGCGCCAGGGTGTGGGAGCAATAAATCTGCTGGCTGCATGTGCAGCCGGGCCAGTGTGCGAGGGCGTCGCTGGTGGCACCATCCTGCCCTGCTCCTCCGGGGTGGCCTCACATCCCCTTCTCCCTCAGGGGAGGCTGGGTGAAGGCACAGCTGACCCGTGGAGAGCATCCTCAGCCTACATGGTGTGTTCCTTCTCCAGTGCATGGCGGGAACAACGTCCTTGACTGCTGCCTGCGGACGAGCGAGACGCCCATCCCGCGGCGGATAGTGCAGGATTACCGGCTCCAGCTGGTGCAGGATGGCTGCAACATCCCGGCTGCTGTGTAAGAGCCCCAGGGTGGTGATGGCTGAGGGACAAGAGCCCCTGGCTGGTGATGGCCAAGGGATGGACCCCATGGGGGGGCAGGGGCGGAGGCAGAGCAGGGTGGAGGAGGGATGGTGAGCTGCGTTTGGGGCGGAGGGAATAGACAGGGCTGTGGAGGAGACCCTGGAGATCAGAGGATCAATCAGAGCAGGACTTGCCAGGAGGGAAAAACCTGGGGCAAAAGTCAGGGAAGAAAGTCATCCCAAGGCAGAGTTGGAGGAGGGCAGTGAGGGAGGCAGTGGTTGAGAGCTGAGCTGTGCTTGAAGATCCCTGGAGTGTCCTGCTCATCATTTTTCTTTGCCCCATGGACCTGGCAGGTTCATCACCACAAAGGGCAAACGTCTCTGTGCCCCGCTCCAAGCCCCATGGGTGATTCGCCTCCAAGAGAAGCTGGATGCCATCTCTGCCAGGAAGGTAAGAGCCATTTCTGTTCTTAGCCAGGAATGGGGGCAGCAAACCCCCTCTGCCCCACTTCTGCCCTGCAAGCTTGGAGCTTGCAACTTGCACATCTTCATGGGGAGGGCTTGTAGTGAGTTTGATGGGTGCTTTGCAAGCCCAGCTAGGTCCCCACTTTACCATCATGGCTTGGCCAAGGGAGGTGACCCCTTGGTGACCACCTCAACCATGTGGAAGAGACTCTGGGGAGGCTCCTGCTCCAAGGATCACAATCGTCACAGCTTGGTTTTTCACTTCCCCAGGCCAAAGCCCAAGGCAAGTAGTCTCTGAAGAAGCCCATAGCTGGCCCCAGCGCCTGGAGCAGGGCTGGCTCCCAGCTGTGAATCTGAACCAAATGGACCTGACCTGCTTCCACCTTCAGCCACAAGGCCAGCCCTCCTCTGGACTCATGCCAGTGCACGGGGCTGGGCAAAGTCCTGTCTGTTCTCTCTTCTTTCCTCTCTCTCTGGTGTGATCCAGCAACCTGCATCAGTCTGAGCCAGGGCTGCAGGACCAGAACCTTTCCAGCCTGGAAACCGGTTGATGGACTGTCCTGGGAGACAAGTTTTGGGGGGATGGTGTCTCAGCCTTCCCTTGTAACAGCTGTGATCTCCAGCACCAGTCTGGTCCCTTTGGTTTCCAGCATCAGCCCCAAAACTTCTGCAGTCCTTCTGCATCCTTGGCTGCCAGGACAGAATAGTGTGGGGATGGAGTGGAGGAATGGGGATGTTCCTTGCTGGCCATACACTGCGCTGCTCCCTCACTGAGCCCAACATAGATGTTCCCAGGCAGAGCATGGCCTCTGTCTTGCCCTGACTTCCCTGCACTGTTTCCCCTCCTGCCTTTCCTTACCTGGGTAGAAACAGAGCCAGTAATGTGGCGGTGGCAGAGTGGGCAGTGATGTTGCACTCCTCAGGGACGTTGTCCCTGTTCTTGGTCCCCCTGGACTGCCACTGTGCTCACAGCCTGGGCTTTGGGATGCATGAGCAGTGTTTGTTCCACTCTCAGGTATTTGCTGCTAGATCTGTTCGATGAAACAATTATGTGTGTCAGTTGCTTCTTTTCTTCCTTTTTTTTTTTTTTTTATCATGCTGTGATTTTGTTAAATAAAAAGAAAAAACAGTGGGTGGTTGACCTGTCTCGTGTTTGAGCCCAATGGCCAGCCCGGAGCATGGGGCATGTAGCCAAGGAGGGGCATAAAGTGCTTTTCATGGGGGTGAAGGACACATTCTACAGCAGCTGGGCTGCAGGTCTCCTTTGGGGGGTCTCAGCACTGTGGTGAGGTGGACACTCTGCTGCTTGGCTAGGCTGCCAGAGCAGGTCCCCAGGGGGTCGTACGGCCGAGATGGGTGGGAGGGACAATGCCAGTGTTGCACCACCCAGCCCAAACCACTCTCAGCCCCACTGGTGAGGCTCCACAGCTCTCAGCTCCCACAAAAGTGTAGCACATGGATGAAGAGCTGTGGTAACAGGAGCTTTGTCCTTGCAATGAAGGAATAATGAGGCACAGCGTGGCCGGTCAGGACTGGTGGTTGGCACCTGGGTGTTTGCTTGCAGCTGGGCTGCAGGGGAAGAGAAAGACCTTTTGGGGAAATGAAGGCGGGTGAAGACACTTGCTCCCGGACATGTCCGTGGGCAGCCCACCATCTCCTGCCCCTCATCACCAATGAGCTGGGAGTCTCTGGCCAGTTTCCTCCCAAGCCTTGGGTCTCCTGGGACTGTGCACTGGTCTTGCTGCCCCAAAGTGGCTTGATGCGTTCCCTTGGGAACCGCTCTTTTGCCCACGCCATGCAATATTTATACAGAACCATTCCGTTTGGGTGAAACATGGGTTGAACGCACACAGGTGGGGTTTGCATGGTCAACAGCCAGGCACCATGTTCTCCTTCTAAAGAGCACTGTCTTAAATATGACTGTCCACACGGTTAAATTATTTGCACTGTCCCTGGCCAGGTTTTGGTGCCAGCCAGCAAGCCTGGGCACAGGCTGGGAGTGAGATGGCTCAGGGACTGTTCCTGAAGGCAGGAGATGGCATCCCTGGTGGTGCAGTGGCTGGACTGTGCAAGCCAGGGGATGTGCAGGCACCTGATGGCTTTTGCTGAGACGTGTTGAACACGAGCTTAACCCTGGGCCTTTTTGTTCCCTTAGTCTGCTGGCTCCCTTGGTTGGTGGCTGGGGTTTCTTTTTCATGTGTTGCCCCCTCTGGGGGTCCTCTCCTCCCTGGTACCTGTGCACTGACAATGCCCTGGGCTTGGCTGTTTCTTGGTGTGATTTTCCCAGAGCGTCAGCTCATGTCCCAGCTCATTAACTATAGTGACAGTCCCAGCAATACAATCCCGAGGAGGAGGAGGCAGAGGAGGAAGGGTGGTATGAGAAGAGAGGCCAAGACAAACAGCGTGAGTGGGAAAGGAGGATAAACGGTGCTTGCTTGGGCAGAAGCCTTCCTGCTGCTCGCTTGGTGACCTACGGGGGGGCCGCGGCTGGGGAGGAGGGGGATGCTCAGCGTGGAACCGCACAAGGGCTGAGCTGCTGCAGCTGGTGCGGGTCCCTGAGCGGGACAGGGGTTGCAGGAGAGGCTTAGCCCGGTGTAGGTCAGGTTCATTCTTGGCTGCAGGCGACCCTGACAAAGAGCCTCTGTGGTATTCTGGCCCCGTTCCTTGGAAAGCTGGGGGAGAAGGGGCTTGCAGTGATCTTTTAGATGTTGAAAGCAGGCTTATCTGTTTCCATCAGGGTTTGAGGGACTGCTTGTAAAAAAGCGGATGCTGCCGTTCATCACAGATCCCTGCCAAGTCCTTGTCTTCTATGGGTCTCAAGGATGTGGTGAGCCAGCCGCCAGCTCTGGCAGCAGGCTGCCCTTACCCCACAGTGAAGGACAGGAGGAGATGGTGTCCTGGGCCAGGTACTAGGTCCTGGCTGGCTGTCCCTCCTCCAGCCCTGCGGCAGCTGTCCCTACTCCAGAGCCTAACTCTTGGAAATCTGTCAAAAAACAGCAGGGCTCAGTGCTTGGTAAACTACGGAGTTTTTCTGATACAAAATGTCAACGATCTCTTTAGAGGGAAGCAGCCACTTTCCTTGGAGAAAGCAGCTCGTCGCTGCCATGCCAAAAACCTCGGGTCCCGGCAAAGAGCTGGATTCAGTGAAAAATGTTGTGTGTCTTCCCGTTTCTCTGTCCCAGCTGTCCCCTTCCTGGTCCTTGCTTACCGTCACTGCACTCGCAGGGGCTGGCGGGGCAGGATGGGGACCTGCTAATGGATAGTGCAGACATGCCCTCAGTAGATTCGGGGGGGATAAGTGTAGGGATCACTTTGGTGTGAGGAGTTCTGGAGCATCGCTTTAATCACCTGCAGTCCTTTACCCACATCTGGGACACCTATTTCACACGTCGTGGAATAACAAGATGTTGCAATTGAAGAGCTTTCCTAGAGGGCTAAGAAAACAGCCCCTCTCCTCTTGACTGTACACAATAACAGCAGAGAAAAGCAAGGCTCTGTCTATGTAAGGAAACTGAGCGTGCTTTGGGTTGTTCTCTAGCTGTCAGGTCTCATACCTGGGATCATGAGAGCATTCCTGTCTCTCCCAGGCATGGTGAAAGCTGTCTCAGAGGCTTCCCAGGCTGTGCTCAAGAGTCAGAAGACACAGCAGGCACAACCTGCTGCAGTCTCAGGGTCTGATCTGGCATGGGCATTCCCAGCCAGGAGGTAGGATTGAAGGTCCATAGCAAAAACACTCGTCTGCTTTTCTATAGCAAGAGGAAAATGCTGCGCTGGTCTCATTTGGTGCCATAATAACCCTTTCGGGGGCTTTACTGGACCTGGTTCTGTTCCTTGCCTCCAAAGAGGTTGTGTATGGAGGCTTTTTCTGTCACCAGCATCCCCCATGTGTTGCACATGTTGCTCCTGAGGGGACCAGGGAGGGCTGCAACTCCACCCACAGGCAAGATGAGCATCTCCGTGGGGGTAAAAAGCTACTCCCCCTTCTGCAGCCCTCACGTCGCTCCCTGGTGCAGAGGAGTTCATGGGAGTTGTGAGTATGTCATGGGCAAGTTTACCAGTGCAAGGACCATCTGTCTCACACCCTGGTGGTCTCCTCTGCTTGATGCCAAGGCAAGGGGTTGCTCTCCATGGGCACAGCTCCCTTGGCACTAGCTCTGGACCGGGCTGGCAGGGGCTCAGGGACCTGCCCAGATTTTTGTGAGGAGATGGGA
Organism: Arenaria interpres; assembly: GCA_013399435.1. Taxonomy (NCBI): domain Eukaryota; kingdom Metazoa; phylum Chordata; class Aves; order Charadriiformes; family Scolopacidae; genus Arenaria; species Arenaria interpres. The sequence goes on along the minus strand of VXAK01010324.1, from coordinate 43,562 downwards.
CATGTGGACCATTGGGAAGGGTGGGAACCCAGGTGAGGAAAAGCCCCTTCAGTCTTCTCCTGTTGCGCTGTTTACTCTTGCCTAAACAATAACATGTGTGGGTAAGGGAGAGGATCCAGGCCTGGCATCTGTCCTCCCCAGGTGCCTGCTTGCTTCCTTTCATTCCCAGCATGTCATCACCAGCGCTGCTTGTCTGGACACTTTCCGATGAGATTTGTCCTGTGGGAAGATGCCAGCAGCCTTGACCAGACTATGGGGCTCTTATCATGAGCTGGTGCCATCCCTGTCACCCTCCTCCTGCAGCTGGGCTCTCCCTGGTGGTATCGCTCAGCCTGCATCACCTCCATGGTCTCGCTTCTTGGGTCTCATCTCCAGGCCATGGACCTGTTGGAACAGGTCCAGCAGGAGGCCACTGAAATGATCAGAGGGCTGGAGCACATCTCCTGTGAAGACAGGCTGAGAGAGCTGGGGTTGTTCAGCCTGGAGAAGAGAAGGCTCCGGGGAGACCTTATGACAGCCTTTGTGTATCTGAAAGGAGCCTACAGGAGAGATGGAGAGGGACTCTTTGTCAGGAAGTGTAGTGACAGCATGAGGGGTAATGGTTTTAAACTGAAAGAGAGGAGATTTAGACTGGATTTTAGGAAGAAATTCATTACAGTGAGGGTGGTGAGACACTGGAACAGGTTGCCCAGAGAAGCTGTGGATGCCCCATCCCTGGAGGTGTTCAAGGCCGGGCTGGATGGGGCTTTGAGCAACCTGCTCTAGAGGGAAGTTGGGGGGCAGGGGGATTGGAACTCAATGATCTTTAAGGTCCCTTCCAACTCTAACCATTCTAGGATTCTATGATTCTATGACTGGAGCAGGGGACCAGGGTGCTTTTCCTGGCCTGAGTCCCTGGAGTCAAACTGAGTCCAGGAGCTGCCTGATCTGGTGACTGTTGTGCCCACACAGGGCTCTGCTCTATGCTTTTGTAAGCTGCCGGGACTACAGCTCATTGCAGTGTCAGCTCAGCCACCAGCCAGGTGCACCCTTGCCCAGACCACAGGGGTCAGAGCACCCTCTGGAAAGGGAGGGGGTACCCGTCCTCTCTGCCCTCAGATGCACTCATCTTCTCTTTACGCACAGTAGCAGTAAAAACTGGAGATTAAAGAGAAAACCAGGAGAACAAGCAAATAGGAGACTTGTCCTGCTGCCAGAAGTCTCTGGAAAGTACCTTCCCCATTACCCATCCCTCTCAATGAACCGGTAGGCAGTGATGGGAGGCTTAATGCCATTTATGTGGCACTCCCCACCTTTCCCTCCTGATTTCCTGCTTAGCTGTGCCTTTAGGGAAGGTTTTCTCTGCTCCTCGTGGTGTGACCCCCGGGCAGGAGGCTGGAGGGGTCTCCTTCCTATTCTCTGTTCCTCTGCAACCACAGCAAAATGCCATGCCTGCATGGCAAAACGTCTGTTGGAGATTGAGGTGAGGTAGCACCACCCAGCACAGACTGCAGGGATGGGGTTTGGAGGGGACTAATGAAAACCTGGGAGCTCCCTGAGCTCTGCTTGGGAGCAGATGGGAGGGATAACCACGGGGCAAGAACTAGGCAGGGACAGCAGCAAAGAAGAGAAGATTCTGGAGCACCTCACGAATTTTGGAAATTGATGTGCAGCCTGAGGCTGGCTGGGATGCATTAAACCCATAAGCGTGAAAAACCTTTCTTTGCCTAGAGTGGAAAGGGAGAGCCAGAAGACTTCCAGAGATAAGGCAGACTCAGAGGCTCTTCTTGTGATCCTTGTTTAGCTCTATCATGCGCAAACCTCTAATCTTGGGGTCTCCCCACCCCTCTGTCTGTTTGACCCCATGCTGCCTAGTTTTCTGCCCATTTTCTTTGTGCCCTTCTGCCCCAGGATTTACCTGAGTGGTGGCTATTCTGTGTCTATCCAGAGGGATTTGGCAGCTCTGTTGTGTCACCACAGATGTGCCAGGTGTGGTACGGCTGCTTGGCTTGGGAGAAACACCCTCTCCAGCCTCGTCCACAAACACATCTCATTCTTCTCCACTTTCCCACAGAAAGTAGTATGTTCTTTCTTGCAGATGTTTTGGCTGGGAAAACCCCTTCTCTGCTGGGCTGTGCACTGACTGTCCCCAAACTGCAAGGACACAACTGTGTTTACATGCATGTTCCTTAATTTTGTTTAAATTATAAACCATGACTTTCTCTGGGAGGAGAGAAAGGCTGAAAAGCAGCACTTCTTATCAGGAGCCTTGTGGGCTTCTGAGGTGGTCTTTGGTGAAGAAATCAAGTGCTTTCCTTGAAAGACCATGCAATTTGTACTTTCCCACCTTTTATTTAGTTGACATGGCTTCTGGAAAGGCACCAGTCAGCATTTACAGTGATGGATGTCAGCCACTCCATTGCAAAGAACAAAAGCAGAAGTGTCCCGGATATGCTACAGATACAGATTTGTCCTCTTCTCACAGTGCTTAGTTTCATTTCCCAGCTACTGCGCAACGCTCCAGCATCCTCCTCTGCCCCTGCCAAGGCCAGCTACCCCAGGGAATTCCCGGTGTGAGAGCCTGCAGGGCTGTGGGTTTCATTGCCTGCCTGGAGAGAAAGCAGGGCTGAACTCCCCTGGGCTGATCCCTGCTGTTCCCGAAGGCTGCATCCCTGCTGTGAAATGGCTTTTTTGGGTGAGCCTTTGGGATTCGGTGGGCCTGGGCAAGGGCGGTAGGTCCTGGAGGCGCTGGCCCTCAGCTCTGCACTTCTCACCTGGGGCAGGGAGGCTCTGCCCTGCGTGCGTGGCATCACCCTGTGCCTCAGCACGGGCACGAGGAGCAGCAGGTATTTTGCAGCGTGAGAGGGGATGGTAGGAAGAAAGCTCTCCCTCCACCTTGGCCTGGTTTCAAGCCGAAACACTCGCTAGCCCTGCTGCTAGCAAATCCAATGCAGGTGGCTCGTTGCAAAAATAAGCATCTCCTGGCATGCTCGTGTTTAAAACTGTGTTAACGCAGACTAAAGCAAAAAAATCACCACAAAGAAGCCACTTGTGAGTCAGCCTCATAGCAAGAGGTGCTCAGATCTCCAGCCCAACTTGGCAGCTGGTGCAGTGGTAATGAATGGGAGAAGCAGGGGCTGTGTTGTGGCTGTTGGATTGAGGACAAGTGGGTTTGCTTGCCACGGCATCCACGCTCTGTCCCTTTCTGTCCTGGCAGGGACAACTGTTTTAATTTATAGAATCATAGAATGGTTTAGACTGGAAAAGGCCTTAAAGGTCATCGAGTTCCAACGCCCCTGCCATGGATAGGGACATCTCCAACTGGCCCAGGGGCTCAAAGCCCCATCCAGCCTGGCCTTGAATACCTCCAGGGATAGGGCAGCTACAACTTCCATGGGCAACCTGTTCCAGTGTCTCACCACCCTCATTGTGAAAAATTTCTTCCTGGTATCTAATTTAAATTTATGCTTTTCCAATCTGAAGCCATTACTGCTTGTCCCGTCACTACATGCCCTTGTAAAAAGTCCATCCCCATCTCTCCTCTAGGCCCCTTTCAGGTACTGGAAGGCTGCTATAAGGTCTCCTCAGAGCCATCTCTTCTCCAGGCTGAACAACCTGAACTCTCTCGGCCTGTCTTCGTAGGAGAGGTGCTCCAGCCCTATAATTATCATTGTGGCCTGATTTTATCTCTGAGCTTTTTTCAGTGAGGATTTTGGGAATTGGTCATGCGTGATCCTGTAATGCAGGAGTTAATTAAGTCAGTCTTCGTGGGAAAGGTGATCCCAGATGGGACAACTGGGCTCTGGAAAGGTGTACACCCACTTGGGAGAGTTGTGGGCGACAGCAGTGAGTTTAATCAAAGGTCTGGATGGCCTGGCTTCCAAGCACAGGCTGAAAGAACTTGGGTTTACCCTGATTCCAGGAATGGATGGGTTGGTCCCCTAGTGCACGGAAGGATGCTGCAAAGAGAAAGTGAAAAAAGTACTCTCTGAGTTTACTTCTCATAGGTCAAGAAACCACAAGGTTCCTTGGGGTCAGACTTTAGGGGGAAATTCCATTTAGTAGGAAGAAGTAGCTGAAGAAATGCTACATCTCCACTGCTGGAAACTTTTATGGTTAGACCAGTGTTTGTCAGAAAGCTGTAAGTAGTACTGACCCTCGCTTAGCACAGGATGGATTAGATGATCTGGGACAGTCCTTCCAAATCCTTTTTTCCCCCTGTTATTCTGGTCTACCAGGTTTCTAGTGGGTGAGGTGGACTGCCTTATGCTGTTCCTCTGAGGCTGGATGAAGCCACAGTGACCATGACCTCAGAACCTCTCTAGAAGGTGGAAGTGGGAGGATGGAGTCACACTCTCCTTTCCCCACTCATTTGTTGGGTGCTTGATGTGAGGCGGACCGTGGCTATAAAAAACCTTTGTCCTTGGGTGCAAATCCAGGAACTGACCTGCTGCCCATGTGATGAAGGTGTCTTGGTAGCATGGGGAGAGATTGGCAAACTGGGCTGAAGGAAGCAGATCTTGTGTTGCATTCACGAGCCTTCTTTGAAGCCGAGCAGGTTGGGCAGTCGCTAATAGTAGAGTGTGAGCCGTCAGCGGTGAAAAACAACATCCTTGCTGTCACCATCTGGGCCACATGCTAGCGTGCTCCTGGCAACGGCCTTGGCAGCCTTGGCTCTGTTTTATCAGGATACTTTGAGTTTGGGTTTGAGAAAAAAAGAAAGCAACCCAAAGAGAGAAAAGAAAAGAAAATAGCTCTTCAGGGTGAACGTGTAGCCAAAAAGTTTAGCATCAAATGCCTTTCGAAAGCAGCTGTGGAGCCTTGCTCCGAGATAAATAAAGGCTGGTTTGAGGCTGGAGAGCTAGCTGGCAGGACACACTGTTCCCATCTTGCCAAATGCTTCCCGGACACCTGGCCTTGCAGGGCTGGGTTCCCCGCAGAGCTGCCGGGAGCTGCCCTGGTGCCCCATGCTCCCGTGGAATGGCTAGGTCTGTCACCAGGATCCTGATGCTCAGCCCAGGCTTGGAGCAGGGGCATGGCTCGGGGTGATCTTGAGGGGTCCTTTCTCTCTCTGGAGAGCTCAGAGAGCCGGAGACCCTTCCACCTGGTGGTTTATCTTCATCCTTGTGAGGGTTTTGAGGATTTTTGAGTGGAAGGCAGCCGTGAGAGTTTGGCTGGTAGGAGATGTGTGCTGCCTGGCCCCCTGGGTAGTACCGACTGGAGGCTGTCGTTTTGGGTCGGTGCAAGGTCTGAAGCATCTGAGTCAAGGGAATTTTAACCAAAGCGGGCCCTAAAGTGTCTGTGCTCCATGCTTTAACAGAAGGAGGAAGGGCTCAAGCAGAAAACATCTGGAACAAGATCAGAAGCCAGACGTGCTCCTAAACAAAGGAGATACATGGCCTTGGAGGAGAAAACAGACATGTAAATGGAGACAGAAGGGGCCAACAGCAGGTTGGGTTTCTCTGAATCTCATTTGTTTTCCTTGTGCTGCAACTGTCTAAAGTAAATGCTGGGGGGCTGCGGTGTGCCAGAACACGCCGGGGCCATTCATCATGGGCTGTGCTGGCAGTTGGGACAAGTCCGTGACGAGCAGAAGCTTTCAGCTATCCAGAGGGGCTCTGACTCGTTTGTATTGAGTTTTGAGGCTGCAGCCTTTCCCATACCGCATGCAGGCAGACGGAGGGAGAGAACAACTTCTTTCAGCAGGGCATTAACCCCTGCAAATGTGACCCTGAGGTGCTTTTCTACAAGAGCTCTGGCTGGGCTTCAGGAGGGTCATTGCTCTCTCTTCTCCCAGAACCCCTTCAGCTCAGTCCGGGAAGGAATGCCTCCTGGTCCAGATCTCACCCCTTGTAGGTCTTTTTTGGTTGCACTCACACAAGCCTTCTGGGTCAGTTCTTTCCAGTCTGGACAGTCCCAATCCACTGACCACTGCTTCTTCTTTTCCCGAAGCTGCTTTCCTGTTCTGGACAGTGTGTCTGAAGATGGAGGGCAGGTAGTTCTGCAATGAGTTGATATAGACCTGCTACTGAGGGCTTTCTCTGAAAGCCAGGAGATCGAGCCTGTGTACAGCTCTGGTGTGAAGAGAGTCTGCAGGTCCATGACACACTTGTGTGGGCCATCAGGGACAGCACAGGCAGAGTCAAATGTAGAAATTCCCAAGTGATCCCTTTTCTCAGCTGCTTGCAAAGGGAGTTGGAGGAGGCCACAGTGGCTGGGTCTTTGGGGGCTTCCCCATGGAGTGGGTCTGTGCTGCCCCAGGGGCAGCATCTTCCTTCCCAGCCTTCCTGCGGGATGCTTCTGTCCAAGGATTTCCAGGCAGAGGCTGACCACGGCCAGGAAAAAGCCATCAAAGAGAGTAAATCTGGAGTCTGCGGGGGCAGAGCCACCAAGAGCGCAATAGAGCAGGGCAGCATAGGGCAGGGGAACTGGGGAAGTCTCTGGAGTAAATAAGATATACCAGGTTGGTATTCCTACCAGGGCAGAGCAACACAGAGTGGAAAGTCCCTGGCTGCCTCTTCTGTGTCTGATAAGGCAGACTGGCTCCGTGCCCTGCCGAGGAAGGACCTGCTTGTGGATCCTTTTTTATGGGAAACGGAGGGGAGAGTCGGAAGGATAGCAGTCAGAGAGATGGGAAAAGGAAAGGCAGCCAGATCCTTCCTTCATGCTGCTCCATGCATAACCACCGTATTAGCCAGACCCCTAAATTGTTGGGAGGTCCTGGGTAACAGGTCCAGGACTTCTCATCTGCAGTCAGGAGTATCACACTGGGGCCTGCTAAGTCCCTGAGCTCCCCTCCCTTCTCCTAATGCTACCACGGTCCCCTTAGAAGTGCATTGGTCCCCACCACTGGAAACCCTGAAGGTCTATTAAAGCCTCCTTCTGCGTCAGGCAGGCTGACCTAGGAAGTCTCCTCGCTTTTGGTTTGAAACACACTGCTCCCAGCCCATGACAGCACTGCCAGGGCCAACCCAATTGCCCCTGAGCTAATGTTGTCCACAGGCCTGACAAGAGATGTGTCCATCTCCAAAATGACCAGGTTGTAAGTTTAAAGTAAAGCGGACTGCCCTTTTCACACCCTCTGTAGATAAGCCATGGAAAAGTGCAGCACAGGCTGCTGGAGGGGCTCAGCCAGGGGATGGATAAACCCATCACAGGTGGGTGTACATGGGTACCACACAAGCCCCACCTGGGGAAACTGCTGTGCTAGCGACTCCTGGGTGCTGGGAAGGCTTGGCAGGGAAGGGTGACTCTGATTTGCTCTGTTTCTTGAGCTTTTTCTTATATATCTAGTAGTGGCCTCAGCTGGAGAGAGAGACAGAGTGATGCAGCCTCTGTCCTGGCCCAGCACTGCTGTTCTTGGACTGTCTCTCCTGCCCTTTGCACTGCTAAATTTCACCCAGTATCTATAACATCCACTTACTGTGTAAAATATATTGCCGCTGCTTTGAATCATCAGAGAGTGTAATTAACCTGCTTCCCACCTTTCATGTTGATGACCCGTGACCAACCACATGGGGTCCTGGGGCAGCTCACCAGTGGACTGAGACCCATAGTTGCTTCCCTTGCTTTTACCCTCATTGCTGTAGCCATCTCTCACCCCGCAGCAAGCCTGGGACAAGGGGTACCAGCAGAGGTTCTTCCCTGTCCTTTATCCCCAGGAGGTCTTTACCTACCCAGTGTTTCTTGCATCCTGAGGAAGCATCTGCAGATGGAGGAGCCGTGATGGCTGTCCGGGAGGGAGCGTGCCAGTCCTTTGACCTCCCGTCCTACGGGAACAAGAACTCTCCTGGCTCCCTGCCCTGTCCTAGCAATACTTAACCGAATGTCCCTGCCTCCCGAAAAATCCCAGCCAGCAGAAAAAAGCAGCCACCCGCCGGGAAGAGAAGGAAGGCACCGCCGAGCCTCCTCTTTGTCTTTGTTCAGGCAAGCAAAGTCCAAGGCTAGCTGTCACACGGAGACATTCCCGGCCATGGGTGTGAACCAGCACATCCCGGAGACCCACAGGAACTGGCAGCAGAGGGAAAAAACAAGCTGGAGAGGACTTTGCCTGAGGGTATCCAGGGGAGCCCAGGGCTCAGGACACGATGCATGAGGTTGGGTGGTTTTTGTGTGCTCCCTGTGCCTCTCTGCTCACCGCGATGAGTGGTGTTTCAGTAGAGAAACAGCAAGGTCGTGGCTGCCCGGGGAGGTTGGTGGGAGCAGGTCTCATATGGTGTTTGTGAGCAGCCCAGACCACATCTGGTGCTGACTGCAGAGTGAAAAACTGCTGATGGGTCACTCCAACCCCTTTGAAGTATTTTGTGATTTGGTTGTAACCTGTGGGTTGCTGTTTTGTTTTGTTTTTTTTTTTTTTCATTTAAAAAGAGAGTGAATTCTGGGGACAGAGATGCTTGGGGTGAACCTGGCAAGCCTCAGAGATGGGCACAAAGTAATGGACCCTCCATCTAAATCTCTTGCGGCTGCTGTTGCTCTACCCCAAACACCATTTCTGGGCCAAGCAGATTCATGGTCATCTTGTGGAAAGGCATCTCTTGTCACCAGCTTGTCCCACAGTGGAGGAGCAGCCCCAGAAGAGCGGATTGCCACTGGCCTGTGGTGGAGAGTTTATCAGGCTTGAAAGGCTGAGAGATCTGGGTTTGTTTAGCCTGGAGAAAAGAAGATTGAGAGGGGATCTCATCAACACTTATCAATATCTAAAGGGCAGGTGTCAAGAGGATGGAGTCAGACTCTTTTCAGTGGTGCCCAGCGACAGGACAAGGGTCAACAGGCTCGAGCTGGAACACAGGAAATTCCATCTCAACATGAGGAAAAACTTCTTTACTTTGAGGGTGCCAGAGCACTGAAACAGGCTGCCCAGAGAAGGTGGGGAGTCTTCTTCTCTGGAGATGTTCAAAACCTGCCTGGATGCCTTCCAGTCCAGCCTGCTCTGGGTGACCCTGTTTCGGCAGCGGGGTTGGACTAGATGGTCTCCAGAGGTCCCATCCGAGCCCAACAATTCTCTGATTCTGTGATTCTGTGATCAGGCAGACATGGTTGCAGCTCTGAACTCCGGGAGCACCTCAGCTGAGGGGGAATGACCTTTCAGACCTCTGGTTCTCAGTGACATTGGAATCATCCTGCTGCTGTGGCCCTGCCATAGTATCTGTGTGTCACTCGCTGTCCCTCTCCTCTGTCCTTGTGTAATGGAGTGAGACCAACTCTTCCATTCATTGCCTGCCTGGTCTGTTTAGATGAGATTTTAAGATCTTCAGGGTCTAATGTAGGTCTGAGTCTCTGGACACCTCCCATGAGAGTCATGGTTCCTACATGGCCTGGACAGGCACACATGGCTGGCATATCCCTGTGGTCTGAGTGCTCCTTGCAGCACGCAGGAAACCCAAGCTACGGTGCAAGTGTTGGCACTGCTCATGGCAAATTCTTTACCGGTCTCTTCATTCCCTCTCTACTGTCTGGAAATCCCAGGAAAAGACTGCCACATTCCTCCAGGCCAGAGGAACTCTGCATCGGCCACATAGCACTTGTCTTTGCTGGAGATATTGTGTCAAGGACTCTGTGATGTGCTGGGATGGGTCTGCAACCCTTGTCCCCCACAGCTCCCTTCTCTCACAAACACAGAGCAAGGAGAAATCATCGCCCAAACCTCCATGAGCACCAGTAGTGGTTGCAGGGAGGCAGAGGGAACCAAGAATAGGAGACCTGTGGCCTGCTGCTTATGATAAAAGAGCTTGCACAGCACACAGCAAGCATGGGAAAAAGCCAAAACCTCCATCCTGGTCGGTTTCTGCTACTGTTTTTTTTAATCTCCCATGCTGGTACATGTAAGCCTGGATCAGTTCAGAGCTAACATCACATCAGTGCCCCAAACACACTCCCTAGTGCCATTCCCTGGGTTCGTCCCTGCTGACGCCCTGAAAATACACCTCACCCTCCTTGCGTTCCTGGCTGGGTGTTACCAGGTGGTTGCATGGCCCATTGTACCCGTTGTGAGGACACTGAAAGCCACCTGGTTTACAGCCAGGGATGGGGCAAGTGCAGCAAGTGCACGCCAGTGAATACTTCCCAACTAATCAAGGATGTTTTCCAGAGAGCTCCGAGCCACGCACAGCTAATGCCTCACACCAGCGCCGTTTACCTCCCCAGCAAAATCAGCTGCTGATTATGCAGCAGCAGATTAAAGGGCTTTTAATATCTTTATTGGGTACAAGATACACAGACAGCCTGGTAACTGTCTTCAAGGAAAAAAAAAAGTGAAGGTAAATCTAAATGACTAAGGGAGAGCTCGGCTCTTTATCCCCCTTTTTACAATCCTCTCAGGTTTGCAGATTAGACAGCCCAGGGCACACTTGCGTAAACATTCCCAGTGACAAGATGCGGGTTGATATCCTTGAAGGGAACCTTGCAACCCCCATGTCTTAATCTTGCCCTCTCTCTTCTTGCATTGCCCATGATAATTTGTCCTGTGCTACTGGTGGGTTGTGTGGCTGGAGAGGTTCTTTGTCACTCCGCATCCAGGAGCAGCCAGCAGAGGGGCAACGAGGGTTACATCTTCTCAGGAGAGATGTGTGACATTGGAAGTCCAGATCCTAGAAACACCAAGAGGCCCAGCTTCCCTTGGTGTGACAGGAGTGAAACCTGACATCCGGCTGGGCAGCAACCCCTCCTTGCACCTTGTGGGGTTTCTGCTGCTGCCCATCATCCCCATCCCCATCTTCCTTGTGTGCAGCTGTCTTATTTGGCTTTTCTTACTTTCTAGATCCCAGCTGTGCTTTGAGGAAGAGTATGGGTATTATTATACCAGGGGGAATCACAGTAGTGGTCGCTGTGGGCTGTGCTGGTGCCTGTGCAAAGGGAACTTGCACTTCCCTTTGCAGCCAGTGCCCCAGCAAAGGCCACAGATCCTTTCTGGTTTTGTTTTGGGTTTTTTTTGTTTGTTTTTTTTTTTTTTCTTCGAAGTGGCTGTCTTCAGGAGGAAATGAAAGCATGGCCCTTCAGGCACCAGTACCCTTCCTCTGGGCTGCAGACCCTGACCAGCTCTTAAATCTTCTATGGGTTTCCAGTCCTGCAGAGCAGGGAGTGCTACAGAGGTGAAGCAGGTCTGCAACTCACCTGCCAGGTCTTCACCATGGATCCTCAGGCCCCAGCTGAGGCACCGCTGCATTTAAGGGCTCATGATGCGAAAGGGTAGAGAAAGAGGTTACTGACTGCAGAACTTGGCACTGGAGCGGAGCCAACGTGCTTATGCAAGAGGAATAAGCTGACAGCTAAGATCCTGCAGGAAGCGGAGCCTGCTAACCCACCGCAGGGTCTGAGCCACCAGCAATGCCGACTTCTTCGTCTTTCCTCCAGTATGAAGCTTCGGCTTCTTCCCCTCCTGTTGGGCCACAGCAGGCTGCCAACCCCTGCGATGGTGGCGCACAGATTGTACTGCATTATCTTCCGTTTACCCTCCAAATGGGTCCCTGGACTCAGAGTTACCTTTAGACATTCTACAGGCAGGAATCTGAACTTCTCAACTGTCCCAGTGGCCCCTGAAGACACAGTGGTGCCCATTGCAGGGCATCAGGGCTGCATGGATGACAGCAACTGAAGCAAATGTCCCCTTGTGCTGGAACACCCTTGGCATCACTCCTGGCAGGTTTTGTTCCAGGTCAACTAGCCTGGAGAGTTGACCCTAAGGGTGGGCATCATTCCCAACACACTATTCTGGAGCAGCAAAGGTGGGTGAAGAGAGTTTAATAGGATGGAGGCTGGCTGTCACCTGCTCATTGACCCACAGCTAGAAAGCAGTCCCCAGTAGAGCTGATTCCCTAGCCCAGATGTAGCTGGAGGGCCTCTGCTCTTCTCCGTGCAGTGTTGGTTTCTGCTTGATGCTTCTGCTGGGTGTCCCTCTGTGTCATGGTGAGTTATTGCCTTTACCCCTCTGGAGAGCAAGGTCAGCTGAATCTGGGGAGGCTAATCCCTCAGCTCTGCACACAGAAAAAGCATTTTCTCAGCCCCCTCCACCACCTTGCTGGCTAATGACTTTTGCCCATCACCTGCTGAGGGATCTGAACCAGCACAAAAAGGATGCACAGCCCCACAGACCACAGCACAGCTCTTTGCCTCTGCCACCACTGCCCCACACCACTTACATGGTCAAGATGCTTTAAAAGGCCACAGAGAGAGAGGTGCAGGTCCTTACACAGAGTGGGTCTTTGTAGCTCCACCAGCATTTCTGAAGCATTGGCTGCTTCGTATTTAAAGGACGTTCTCGCCTGGCAGCACCAGGTGAGGGACGAGGATGGTGTCCTGCAAGCGGGAGAGGACAAGGCTCCCAGTTTGCTCCAGAGACCCTGGCTTGCTGGTCAGCTTGGGACCATGTGACACCAACATGAAAGGAGAGTCCAGTCTCCAGGGGTCTGAGATAGGGGAAAAGCAAGGATGGGGAATGAGGGGGTGCCTGCCATGGCAGCCTGTCACTGTTTAGAGGTGCCATGCAGAGGTGGGAGACATTTGCTTGGTGACAACTACCCAGGATGAAAAACCCAGAACCTTGAACCTACAGGGAAGGGCCAGAAGTGCTCCCAGGACCTGGACCGGAAAGCTGGCATCAGGCACACATCAAGGCAAAGACGTGACACCCCCTGTGACATCAGTCAAGGGGATTTGTCCATTCTTTGGTGTCCTCAGGTCAGAAGTGAGGGTCAAACCCTCCTGGTTCTGTACATCCCACCTTCAAGAGCGATGCAGCCACGTCTGTGCCGAACTGCTACTCTGCTGCTTTCGGAGACTGTGAGTTTGGCAATGGGATGGGGAAGCCTCAAGCCACAGGGACACACCAGAGCCCACACCACCCATGTTGTCACTGCTTCTGCCCTGATCCCACATCCCCAGGCATCATCAGCACACGCCAATACAAGGGCTGGCAGGGGGCCCAGCTATGCTGGAGGGAGCCAGAAGGGCTTTATACCTGCTCTCCTTGTGGTTCAGTGGTTGTCGTGATGGGTCAGTGGCTTGCTGCCCTGAGCCACATGTTGCAGACCAGCTCCAACCAACAGCTCCTTCAGTTTCTGTTCCCCAGTCACCCTTTTCCTTTCATTTTTCACATCTTTCTCTTTGATTACAAATATCCCTGAGAGGGACTTCCCAGCCCTCAGGGAGGAAGAGGCAATAATCTCTTCCTGAAGGAAGCGGCCAGGATGCCTGAAGGACCCTTCTCACCCAAGAGTAAATGAAACTAAACAAAGTCCCCGGGCAGGAAACAATGGAGACAGCAAGGGCAGAGGAAGCTGCCAGGAACAGAGCTCCCAAGCACCTTGGGGAGGAAATAGAGGTGCTGCTGCTAGCTTATGGGGTCTGCCACTGGGAACCTGGCCTTTGGGGTTCCCTGATGCTCCCGTCCAAGCACTGCTCAGCTCTGGAGACCCAGGTCTGCCTCAAAAGCAGGTGGCATGCTGTTGAATGGCCGTGATTCCTCGTCAGGGACTCCAGGGAGTGCTTTTAGCAGGATTCATGGATTCACGGGTTTGACAGAGTTGGAAGGGATCTCTAGAGATCATCTAGTCCAACTGCCCTGCTAAAGCAGAATTGCCCAGAGCACATTATTCATGATTTACTACTTCTCTAGCGCTGCGCTGAAGATGGCTGCCATCCCCTCTGGCCACCCAGAGGTCTTTGCTTTAGAAACAAAACCTGCCTCTTAAGAGACCGTCTTTTTCCCTCCGGTGAAGGTACCTACATGGTGGTATGGGTGGTCTGCAGGAAGATCTGCATTCGGTGTCCTTACCCTTCACTGGTGCTCAGATCTGCTGATTCTGTGGCAGCTGGGGTTGTGCTCTTCCACAGACCCTCTCCTCCACACAGGACAGACACAGCTGAGATGACACACTTTTCTCTCGGCATTGGCTAATTGGCTTGATTTGTCCATATTAAACATTTGCCATCCACAGTTAGCTCCTTCATCAGCTATGACACATCGTGTTTAACCACACAGTGATATTGCAGCAGTGCCAGAGCCAGCAGCAAGCGCTCAGAAAACTTCTGCACAAGGTTAACACAGAGACCATGAGAAAATCTGGGCCTGGATTGAAACAAATGAACACAAGCCTGGAAATGAATCTGAGCTGGCAGAAGATCTTAGACGAGTGTGCGCATCCACCTGCACAAGCCTTCATCCCTGCCTCCTTTATTTATATACAGCATAATGGCTTGCTTGTGGACCTGGGGGCTTGCAAGGAGGAATGAGCACACATTTGGCTTGCAAACCCCAGCGTTAATTAATTCCCAGCAAAAGCTTCTGGGTTTCACTTTGTGGCTGTGGAAGTTCAAGGTGATACCCATGGCAAGTAGATCCCTCTCCTGCATGCCTGGCGTGCTCGACCCTACCAGCAGAGGGTAGGGGATGGGTCTTCCAGGACCACGGAGAAACCAGGCAGGTGAGAAAGGAAAACAATTTAAGAAATGTCAGAGAAAATAAGATGAGGAGTACACCAGGGGTCCCTGCCTCCTCCAGCCCCATTCCTAACCAGCGTTAGGCCTTTGCCTCCCGGGTTTTGCTCTGAGGGTTTTCTTAGCCTCCTCTCACAGGGAAGACAAGTGATTCCCCGAAAGGCCATTTTGAAGGCAATGTTTGCCATCTAGTGGGAAAACAGGGTCTGGGCACCCCTCTTGCCTGCAGAAGGATGGGGCTTGAGGATGTTTAGGCAGGAGCCGGGGGCCATGTTCTTCCTAGCCTACAGCTGGGCAGTAGCTCCCAGCCCCAGCAGGGAGCTCTGAGGAGGACAGAAACTGGGAGAGGTGGTGCTGGCTCATCTTCCTGCAGACACCTCACTGGGCTCTTTGCAGCCAGCCAGGGATGCCTATCTGAGTGTGGATCCCCAACCCAAGCCCTTGGAGTGGTCCCTGGCTGAGCTGGTGCCCAGCATATGTGGGGAGTTGAAAGAAGTGCTCTGGAGTAGGAGAGAAAGCACGATGCCCTGAGCAAATAGTGTCTTCCAGGTCAGCATGCCCCTGGGGACTGGTGGCCCTCAGGCTGGCATCCTCCTGGGAATTCCTGTATTCCAGATCACCATCCTCTTGGGGATCAGTGTCTTCTAGATTGGCATCCCCGGCATTCTCCTGAGAATCAGCACCCTTCCAGGTCAGCATCCTCCCCAGCATCAGTGCCTTCCAGGTCAGCCTCTTCCCGAGTGGTGGTGCCTTCCAGGTCAGCATCCCTCTGGTGGCTGGTGCTTTCCAGGTCAGCATTAGCCTAGGGATCGGTGCCTTCCAGGTCAGAAGATCCTCCTGGGGATCAGTCAGCATCCTCCAGGAAATCTCAGGTGTAGGCACAGACCTGGCACTTTCAGCACCTCACCACCTCCACATCCATCAGCACAGAGGTGACTGCCAGCGCCCAGTATGTACGTGGAGCTCAGCTGCTGCCACATCTGGCAGATCTCCCAGGGTGGAGCAAAGGCTGAGGGTTGTTTGTGTGCTGTGGGAGCCCCATGTGTTGTAACCCTGCAAAGCCACACGAGACTCCCAGAGTCACATTTATCTCTGGCCCATCGCTTTCAGGATGCAGAGAAAGGTCCAGCTGTACAGGGATGTCTGTCTGCCCAGCACCTGCTCCGTGCAACCCTGACAACCCAGAGAGCACTGGAGTCCCACAGCTGGTTGAAGAGCTCCTGCAAAGGGCTGGGCCATGCTGTTCACAGCCTCTCCTTGCTTGGTCTGCCCCTGCAGACAAAGCAGCTGATGTGGCAGTGGATGCAGGGGACCCTGAGGCGCAGCTAGTAGGAGGAGAAGTCATGGAAGCTCCCCGTCCCTCCCCAGGGCAGCTCCCAAAGCGTGTCCTGCTCTTTTTCAGGCCCTGCAGCTCTGGAGGCAGCTGGAGGAGAAGATGGACTTTCTGCCATCATCTCCCCTGAGCAAGTGACGCAGCAGCTTCGAGGAGATACGGTCCTCATGCTGCACAGCAGAGGAGGTGTTTGCACAGGGAATAGGCAGTGGGCCCTGCAGTGAAAAGCTGCACGTGTCCCCCAGTGCCACCACACTTCATGGCAGGCAACAAAACACTGGGAGCTCTTGCTTGGACAACAGGACTGTTTTCAGTGCAAAAGAAGCTGGTAGGAGAGTCCTGGGCTTGGTGAGCTCATTCAGAGAGCTGCTGCTGCTCTGAGGAGGGAGCAGCCGTGTCCTGAGAGCATCAAGAGCAGCAGCGTTTTGGTACAGCGAAGCTGCTGGCTTGAGCCTCCCAGCACCTCTGTGGCCAGGTGCTTTGTGCTTCCTGGCTGTGAAAGACCAACAGCATCCTGGAGGCAGGGAAGGGGCCAGCCCCAGCAAGCAAAGACAGAAACAACCCATTCCTGCAGGGAGAAGCCTACAGTGGGGCAGGAAGAACAGATGTGTCAGCCATCTACCCTCTCCACCTCTGTTTTGGTGCCAGCACATCTGTCTTGGCAGGTTATGTTGCCCTTTCTATTTTTCAGGACAGAACGGATGATCAGCAATGAGCTTGCAGCTATTAAGGGAGGTGGATGAAGAAGAGGGGGTATAGATGATCTCAGGATCTCCATTGGGCTGCACACTTGGACCCTCTAGCAATACCCCAGGCAGAGGTATCCCACGTGCAGCTGAGATGAAAGTTATGGCTGAAGTGAAGGGTCAGCATTGAGTTTTTAAAGTATTTGTGTTTGGATTCACTGTGTCCCTGGGGCTGTGCTGCTCCTCCATTCCCAGTGCCCAGACAGCATGAGGTGGAAGCCGCTACTGAGGACGATGCAATTCCTCTGGATGTGCCCCACATGCTTCCCTGACACTCTCTGGACCCACACTCGTAACAATTTGGGCTCTGCCTCCTCATGTCAGCTGTGATGCCACTTCCATGGGGCTGAGTGCATGGGTCACACCCGGGACTTTCCCAAACATTGCCCTTGCTCTGCCCATGGGTGTCCCTTTACCAGCCTTACACACTTGGCCTCCCTTACATCTTCACAAGTCAGCCCCTGCATACAAACCCTGTATTTGGGTGTCCAAACTGCCTACCCATCCATGCATCTACCCATATATCCATCCCTTTCTCCCTCTACCAACTGATGAGGCATCCATCTGTATGTCTGCACAGCTCCTTCCTTCAATCCATCCATCCTTCTCTCCCTGCTGAGCCACTCACTGCGTATATATCCCTTCCTTTCTCCCTCACCTCATGACATTTATATGTTTCACGCCCCTGTGGCTTCCATGATCTGCTGGAGCTGCTTTTACTTCTTTTCTTGGCTCAGGACGAGGCGGAGAAGGAAGCAGGAGCAGCCATGAGAGGTAAGTTGAGACTGTTTTGCTTCAGGGTACTGTGCAACCCGCCTCCTCCCCTGTGGAACGCGGGCTGATCCTGGCAGAGAAGCAGGGAGAGAAGGAGGCTAGCTGGCCTGAGGGCCAGTCCAGATCTTCGGCAGGGCCGGTGGCAGCCAAGCAGCCCAGCCACTGCTGCGCAACCATCCACTGGGCAACCATTTTGCCCAGGCTATTGCTTTCCCAAAGGAGAAATAGCACTGCTGGATGGCTGGTAGACCCCAGCCCCTGCCCAAGAGGTGCTCTGGTTGGGGCCACCCTGCATTGGGTGGAGACAGACACGTTTCTGCACCTCCGTGCTGGGGATGTGTAGCATTGCCTGCTAGAAATTTTTGGGCCTCCAGCAGGACCCTGGCCATGTTCTCTTGCACTTTTGTCCTTCTGGGCTTGGGCTGGTCCCTTTCTCACGCCAGGGAGCTGGACCCATCCCTGCTCCTCGTGGATGCAGCCCATGGGCTGCTTCACCCTGGCCCAGCCTCAGCATCCCCAGGCCTGGCCCGTACCAGCTCCCCAGCCATCTTGGCACAGCATCTGCCCCGGGGAGGGTGGGATACAGCAGCAAGGCAAGTTTGCAAATGCTTCTGCCTATCCGGGCAGGGTGGGTCAAGGCAGGGCTCCAACCTGCAGCAGGCAGCCTCCTGCTCACTCAGCGGCTGCGCCAGCCACCAAAGAGCCCGAGAAGAGCCCGAGCCCTGGAGGAAGTGCCCTGGCCCCGCGGTGGGACAGGGAGGTGCCGGCACTGGGACTGCTCTCATGGTCCCTTCCTGTTTTTCTTCTTCACGGCTTGAAGGCAAAGTTGACTTTGGCATCTGGAGCCCTGTCCTTTATCCCAGATTGCTGCTCACCCCAGCCCTCCCCTTGCATCTCCACCAGTCCAGTGGAACAGCCCTGTTTGCCCATTTCCAGCACCAAGGCATCCTCTCCCCGGGCAGCTGGGAGTGCAGCACCCAGCACCAAGCATCTTTACCTCCCCAAGCACTGCTTGCTTGGGGTGCCCTTTTGTGACGTTTACAGGCTGCTGGGGCAGGGAGCTGAGCCATGGGGCTGCAGTGCAGGCAGGCAGGACTTTGTGGTGGCGTGCATACGTCTTGCCTGCTTTTAGTACCTCCAGCTGCCAAATGGGGGGCAGATCTTGTCTCTAAAGATTCCATCAGAGAGGAAAGGAGTCACCCTCCAGAGCCAAGGGCAGCAGGATGCTGTGATGAGGTACCAGATGAAGACCAGCCCTCAAGCTGCCCCGGTCACCAGAACCGGGTGTCCCCACCCCCTGGTCAGGCAAGCCCCAGCTAAGGGGACACAGGGCTTGGCACATGGGGACAGCACAGCTATGGGTCCCCTCTGCCTCCCGTTTCTCATTTATCCACCTAAGCTAGCCCCCACAACGCAGGCACACGTTCCCTTGTGGATGTACGAGGCTCCAGTGGCCTCCGCACCCTCCAGCCAGAAGCAACCCCCCTCTAATTTGGAGTATGCCTGGAGTTTATAAGCAGGCAGGATACGGGGGCCAGAGTTGCCGTCTCACACTCTCTCCCATTTTTTGGGCTTTGTGTTCCTGCCTGTCTCGAGCTGGCGTCAGCCTCTAACCAGCACCAGGTGCCGGGAAACCAGTGAGCTTAGTTTGCAAATGCCAGAGCTACAGCTACGGGGTGGCCATCACCCGTGTTCAACAGCCTCCTATGGACAACCACAGCCCTGATCCCTTCCATGGTGGCAGGGGAGTGGGATCTGGTGGTGATAAGAGCGGGTTTCCAAGTGGAAAACGCTGCCCGTGCCATGCTGGGGACTGAGGGGAGACAAGGGTGACCCTGACAAATCAGAAGGAGTGCTGGCTGGGTCAGATGCTGGGGACTAGAGTCCAGCAGGTGATGGCAGTGTGGCACAGCTGTAGCCGCCAAGTTCTGGGATGCACCTGGGAGAGGGGATGTGGCTGTAGGGCCCAGAAGCCCAGCCAGGATCTGGCCCCTTACACCTCCCCAGCTTTGGTGACCTGCCTTGCTCCATTGGAGAGCCCTGCTCCTGTCCAAGGAGGGTGCAAACCCAGTAGCACACCGCAGATGGAGGGCAGAGCCCCATGTCCCCCATCCAGGGTGAGCGTGCTCACCAGGGGCAGCGAGGGGCTGGGAGACCCCACAAAGCCAAGCACTGGCATGGGCAGCTCCCCAGGGTGGGCGTGCAGGGGCACGCAGCAAGGGCACAGGGCTCCACGGGCACACAAGCCATCAAAAAAGGCACACCCATGCCCTGGTCCCCTCCAACACAGTCCCCACGAGGAGCCTTTCAGGATGTCCCCATCCTCCCGGCTCCCTCTGCATCCCGGGTTCAAGCGCAGCCCCGGTGCCCAGCCAGGGGTGACACATCTCCCCAGTGGGGGTGGGTGCAGGGGCCCACCCCGTGCTGGCTCTGCTCCCTGCGCCGCTGCTGCCTGACTTTCCACCCAGCCCCATCTGGATCTCATCGGGCTCTGGCGCTGAACACCAGGGTCTGGAGGTGCCAACAGATGGAAGCCATTAGAGGGGCCAGGTTGAGGCGCAGGGAGGGGGGGCCACATGCCGAGCGAGGGGGGCTGTGCAGAGGGTCCTGTCCCTGCTGCTGGGCTGGCGAGGGCAGTGGACATGTCCCAGGCAGTTGCTTGTGTCCTCTTCTGGCACTCAGCAAGAAGAGGGTCTCTCTCAGTCCCTCTAGGTGCCTGGGGAGGGGGCTGACCTGTTTGGTGTCCAGCCCTGCTGCCTGTCCACCTCCTGCAAGGACCATCTCCAAGCTAGCACCTCACCCGGTGCCACTCACCTCTTCCCTGGCCCAGCACCATCTGCAAGGAGGGGGTGTTTTGCCTGGGCAGTGCCAACGCTACCCCCTTTATTGGCATCACTGCTCCATCCAGCCACAGCATGGTGGAGAGAGGCAGAGGGACAGGGGGGGTCCCTTCTGCCTGCTGGTGAGGGGTGACGGGCAGGGCTCAGCATCCACTGCTCATTGATGCCCGGCACCCCTGGGAGCCTGCACCCATGGTCCCCCTCATCACTAGGCAGTGAAGTGGGGCTGGCTCAGTGTCTTATCCCCAAATGTGTTCAGCAGCTCTCGGCGGTGGGGCTGGCCCATCGCCGAGTCGGAGGTGCCTCCAGTTGGATCCTGGCAGGCACGGGCAGCCCAAAGCTCCTGGGAGCAGAGTCTCTCTTCTTAGGGTCCATCCTGCACCCCCAGAGCGCTGGGAGCTCCGGCAATGTCCACGGCTGTGGGGTGACCCGGGAGGTGTGAGGTCCTTGGGTGCCAAACAGTGGCATCAAGTCCCACGCATGGACAAGCAGGTGCAGGGAGCTGGGATCGGCCACTACAGGATCTGGGCCTCTGCCAAAAGAGAGGGAAGAGGGTGAGGGGGGGCACTGACCTGCCCCCTGCCACCCCACTCCCTCCCCTCCGTTCCCCCCAATACCCCCCCTGCAACCCAACTCACTTGGCAGTGCCTTCAAGTGGGTGGCAGCAACCAAGAAGTTGTGGGGTTTGGTCTTCTCCTTGCCGTGTTTCCTCACCCGGAGCCTGGGGAGAGAGCAGCAGTGGCTGAGGACCCCCCACCAGCCCACCTGGGCAGTGGGACTGCCCTCATCCCAGGTGATCCTGCTCTGCATCCTCATCCAGCTGCGACCAGCTGTGCCCAGCTGTTCCTGCGGGTCAGCTCCAGGAACCCATTCCAGCAGGAACCCATTGAGATAGAGCAGGGCTGGGATGGGGACAGGGACCGACAGCAGAGCATGAGAGTCCCCAGCAAGGCAGGAGACTCTGGGGGCATGTTAGTAGCAGCAGCATCTTTGGGGGAATACAGAGAAAGGTCCCATAGATGTGGGCTTATCAGGAAGACCCCAGGCAGGCTGGGCAGTCTCTCAGCTGGTGGGGTGTGCTGGGAAAAGGCACTCCTGTGGCAGAGGGGCAAGGGGAGCATAAACCACCTTCTGGGTCTGGCATCAAGCCTGTTTGGGCAGGGACCCCAGGGCAGGGCTGTGGGGACACAGGGCACCCCATGCTGAGGTTTCGGGGGCCAGTGTGGCATGGGGACAGCAATCACATAGACCCCTCCATCTCAAAACCCAACCTACCAGATGAGGATGGTGATGACGAGAACAGCAGCCAGGACGAAGAAGGCAAAGATCCCGAGGGACACCAGGACAGCCATCTTCTCGAGGGGGTCACTGCGGTCTGGGACAGAGAGACTGTCATGGCCAAGGGATACCACGGGCCCAGGCACCCGGGGGACCCTATTGCAAGCTCCCAGATACCCCAGCCACACAGGGGCATGGGGGAAGAGGCCCATTCCCATTACTCTCGGCCACACGTGTGCCCTGCTGCCTGCAGGCAGTCCCCACTCCTGTCCATCACCCCCAGCTCTACTCACTGATGGGCTCAGGGTTGGGAGCCTGGGAGGGCTCCTCAGCCAGGCTCTCCAGGCTGGCATCGGTAGTGGTTTCTTCACTCGTTGTGGTGGCCAGGTCTGGAAGGACAGAGGGGATAGGAAACACTCACCCAAAAGCACGGGCAGCACCTCAAGGACCCACAGAGAGGAGCCTCTTCTGCCCAAGGGGTCCCATGAGCCCAAGGATGACCCTGGGGTGCCAGTGGTGCTCTGGGAGGCCTGCTCTACCCCAAGGCTATGGGGGGCATTCCCCAAAAGGCAGCACCAGGGCTGCAGCCTGCCGTGGAGCTGGGAGATGCCCTGCCCCCTTTCAGCTCTGCCTCCCACCATGGGGCCAGTTTTTGGATGGTGCACAGGACCAGGGTCAGCTTTAAGGGATCCCAAGAGCTGGGACTGAGTCTGGGTGATGTTTAGGGGAATGGGTACCGTGGGGAAGGAGGGGTCAGCCCAGGGTGCTGGAAGGGCTTTGGGGAGGGATGGTGCAACCCAGTAGGGCTGCTGGGGGCTGCAGCCTGTCCCCATCACACCTCTGACTGGTGTCGCCCGGGCCTCGGCGCTCCACTCGCTCCAGTTCCCCGCATCCAGGAAATCCTTGGCGCTGACTTGGACCACGTGCTCCAGCCCGGCGAAGGCATCCGTGATCACCTCGGACAGGTTCACCGTTTCCACCTGCACCGGGCAGAGGGGAGCTGTGGGGTGGGCAGGGGCACCCCTCACTGCCCTCCCTGGCCCTGTGCCCACCCCACTCTGGGCTTCGCCTTCCCTCGCCCACCACTTACCACCGACCAGGAGCGGTGGATGACGGGCCGATACTGGAGCCGAAACCTGAGCTGGAAGTGGGGTTCCTTGGGCCAGGAGGAGGGGTACTTCCAGCTCACGTGGAGCCGCCGTGGGGCCAAGGGGACAGGCTCCACCACCAAGCCCTCCGGGGGGTCTGGCTTAACTGTGTGGGAGAGGACAGGGAGCCCTTGTCACACCAGGGGTGCTGGGCTCCCCACTGCCACCCAGGGCTGGATGCCCAGGGGATGGATGGACAGACGGACAGATAGGGACTCACTGATGGCCTGCATGGTGACATCGAGGAGGCGGAAGCTGGAGCCCAGGGGGTTTACCTCGGTGATGTTCAGGCGGTAGGAGCTCCAGAACTCTGACCCATGGACCGTGCAGGTGCCTGGGTGGGATGGATCCTGTAGGCACAGCCCCACGTGCCCATTCTTGTTCCTGCAGACGAAGAGGCAGGGTGGTGACATGCCCCCCCACCCACCATGCACAGTTTCCCAGTGCTACCAAGGTGCTGGCATGTGGGGAGACCCCCGTGCCAAGAGTCTGGTGGAGGGGGCAGCACCCATTATGGCTCAGACAGGGTCTGGCAGCTGCCCTCACCTCTCCAGAATGTCCCTCTGAGAATGACTGAAGTGACCCACATCCCATCCTCACATTCCTCCTGGGAAGGTCCCTCTCCTGGGGCAATCCCTTCTCCCAGGGTCCCTGGCTTAGGGAGCTGGTTCTCCTATGGCAACACCCAGCCTTTGCTTTGGCACCCTGCTGAGGACAGTGGCAGAGCCTTTGGGATGGTGGCCAGTCCCCAGGGAGGGGGACCAGGGTGGGAGCCAGTCCTACCTCCGCTTCTCTTCACCCGTCAGTGATTTCTTCCTGCCGTGGAGAGAGACGGAAAAGCAGTCGGTGAGAAGGAGGGGACAATGTGAAGCCAACCCCACCGTGACCCAGAGGAGGGAGAGGGGTCTCCGCACTGCAGAGCAGACCCCCACTTCCACATGGATGCAGAGGGGTGACATGGCACAGGGGATGGAGTTAATGCCATACTCAGTCCCACTGGTGAGCAGCGTGGCAGCAGAAGATGGGGGTCTCAGGGGAACAAGACAGGCTGCCCAGGAGGGCCTCCACCATAAGACCCCCTTGCACTCTGTGCAGCAGCAGCAAAGGCGCGGGGATGTTGATAAAAGCTCCCCAGAAGCTGGCTTCAT
>VXAK01010323.1:254357-275377 GCA_013399435.1 Arenaria interpres | reverse complement strand
CCCCCGCCGTCCTCCCCCTCGCCACCGTGGGGTAACGGGGCACCGGCTCGGCGAGCGAGGGGGCTCTGCCACACTCAAGATGGCGCCGAGAGCCCTTCGTGGGGCAACCACACGGTTTTGCCGCCCACCGGGAGCCGCTCCGCGGCCCGCCCCGGCCCCGCGGGCGAGGGAGCGCCGCCCGTAAGCGCACCCCGGTGCGGAGAGCGCGAAAGAAAGGGCGAGGGGGCCAGGAGAGGGACCCCCAGACGGAGCGGCACGTCTGCCACACTCAACATGGCCGCCGGACCGAGGCGCAGCCTGTCCTCGGAAGGCGGGATATAGGGATCGGGCGATGCGGATTGGCCGGCAGCGCGGAGCGAACTCAGTGCTGACGCTTTGCGGCTTCTTATTGGTTGATGCGCCTGTCTGTCTATGGCGGAGTGGTTTTGAAAACCCGGAGCGGGCGCGGAGGGGAGCGTACGAGCGGAGCTGGGGCCGCCCCGCTGGGGGTAGGGGGCACCCTGCAGGCGCGCGACCCCCTTGGGGGGGGGCTGCTGCCGGCTGCTAGGAGCCGGGCTGCACTCCCCTCCGCCATAGGTTCGGGAGAGCTGCGGGGAAGCCATGGCAGCCCCTTGCATCGCCTGGCACCGGGCGTCGCAGCACGAGGCATCATGGCGCTGGCCTCCCTCGCCCCATCCCCGCACGAGCCCGGCGGCCGGGACTCCGAGGCCGCGGGGTGCCAGTTCCAAGCGCAAAACGGCCCTCGCACAAATCGTGGTGGCACCACAAACAGGCTGGTCCTTGCCTGGTCACCCCACGGAGCGCTTTTCTCCTCAGCCTTGGCGTCCTGCCCCGTGTGGGAGCAGCCCCTGAGGTGATGATCTGATCCAAACGGACTGAGAGTGTGCCTGTGGGGGTGAGAGTGGGAAACACGATGGTGGCTGAGACCGTGTCGGCCGCTGACCCTCCACCTGACCTTCTGCAGGGGTTTGCTGTCCCCTGCTCCGGCTGTCCCTTTGCCCCAAGGGCTGTCTCGCTGGCTGTGAGCCCACCAGAAACTCTCGCTTTCCATCAGAGCTTTCGGGCACCCGGTGTTTAGGCAGGAGCGGCCTTTTGAGGACAACAAATTTCTCATGTTGGGTGTCCTGCTCTGACCTGGCATTGGGGCCAGGTGAGAGCCTCCCCATGTGCTTTGAGGTGGGGGGGGAAGGAAGACAACGCTGTGGAAACGGGGATTTCTGGTGGCTGCTGGCTACGCCTCTCGCTCGGTGTGATCGAGACAAGAGCAGCTGATGTCTATTCCCCAAGACAGCACTCAACAGCGGCTGTGGGTTTAGGGCAGGTTGGTAGCTGGGCTGGAGGCAGGAGCGCCCTCTGCTACAGCCGAGCCCGGGGCTGGTGGACGTTGAGTCTCTAAAAGCGTCCGAAAGAGGAAAGAGAGAAGAAAAAAAAAAAAACCCAACCACCCAAGCCCAGCCCTAAAATAAAGCACTTCTGCTAGAACTTGGCTTTAACATACGCCTTCTTCTCAAACCAGGGATGTGCCTTTGGGCTTGGGGTTCCCACGTTGAAGGAACGGTTAAAAAAAGAAAAAAGAAAAAAAAAAAAAAAAAGACAGACATGCGATATTTGGGGAAGAAAAGCAAGAATCCTCAAGGGATGGTCACACCAGGATCCCACAGAAGAAAGAGAGAGAGAGGGGGGAGAGAAAAACAACTGAGCCTGGAGTAGAAGCAAAACTGCCTTAAACCACTCTGCGTCGGAAATCCATGTATAGCCCTTGCTGCCGTCCCTCCGTGCAGCGGGATAACCCGGCTGGAGAGTGCCCCTGCGCGCAAGGCAGAGAGAAGAAACAGGCTCTGCTCAGCTTTTTTATGCCTCAGCAGTCCAAAAAGAAACAACAACAAGAAAAAAAAACTGTTGCCTGTAAAAGGCAGCTGCTGCTTTTACCTCTTCTCCACCCCTCCCGGCGGCCAGGGCTGGGGAGCCGCTCCGCAGGGAGCAGCTAGAGGAGGAGAAGGAGGGTGGAAGGGGACTTTGCAAAAGTGCCCGAGCATCGGGGACAGAAGTTTCCAGGGCTGAGCTCTGCCTGGGACCTCGCTCCGTCTGCAGCCGGCGATCGCTTTGGCAAAGGAGCCGAGGTGCCGGGGGAGGCGGTAGGAGTTTTCCCTCCTCGTTGGCCGTTTCCCTGGCTCAGCAAGTAGCAGCCTCTCTAATCCCCGGCGAAGATCCTGCTGCTCGGGCGATTATTTCATCGTGGCAAGCTGCTCCTCGGAGGAAATTCTCATTACGCTCTTCGGAGAGGCAGGGGAGGGGCGACTGTCACTCAGCCGCTCTGGAAAAAACAGAGGGATGAGCCTGCAGCATCCCCGGGCTCCGGCGCACGAGACGTGGTAGTGTTTCTAGGTCAGGCTGGTGATGCGGGACGTGAAGCCAGCAGAGATGACAATCCTGGCTGTGTCACCTTCTGTTCCTCGATGGGCAAGGGTTGCACGCGGGGGGCCGCGGCTTTGTGGGGCCTGGAAGGAGCACGGCTGGAGGGGCTGGAGGGCGATGGGGAGGTGGGAAGGACCTTCATGTGTGCTCACAGGGAGGGGAGTGGAGGTTTGTAGAGCACTGGGACCGGTTCACGGGGCCAAAAAGGCGTCTTTGGACAAGGCTGAGACCTCACCACAGGAGGCAGAGACTCCACTTGGACAGCACCAGCCCAGGGACAGGCCGATGAGGCTGCTCTCCTCCCCACGTCCCAGGCTGCTGCTCCTCCATCCATCCCCACGAACCACGTAATCAGGAGGGAGCGGGTCCCTGCGGCACGCGTTAATTAAGGGATAGAGACACCGACTTCGCCTTTCCCCAGAAGATTGCAAAAGGCCCAGGCGGGCCCCACACTTCAGCTCACGGCCATCCCTGCTCCAACACGCGTTCTGGCCCCTGCGTTGCAAAACAGGGCTCTGACTCACCGGCCTTTCCCAGCCCACTGCTCACCGAGCCCGGAGACGTTCGCAGGGATCCCTCCGAGGGATGTAGGGAGTCTGGTACCCAGAGTGGGACGTGGAGGGCAGGACATGGCACCATCCTGCCAGCCTCTCCCTCGGGCCTCTGTGCAGAGCCTTGGGGTGAGGACAGCTTTCTAGGGGGGGGTTATCCCCCATGACTGGAAGATATGGGAAAGGGAGAGTCCCTTTTCAGGTCCCCTGATCCCAGCAGGAAATGACACTGCGGTCCTTTGATGTCCAAGATGCTCACTGGTTTCTCCATGGCTCCAGGAAGCCACAATCCCTTCTGGCCGAGAGGCGGTGGCGAGGGAGCACCCTTTTCTGCCTCCCTCAGCTGGGTGCTGGCAGAAGCCAGGGCCATGTTGATGGCCCCAGTGCTGCTGCTAATCCTGCTCCTGCTTATAGGCAGGGTGGGGACACGACGGGAGGACAAGGGAAGCTTCTGGTTTGGGATGCTGGCTTTTTCAAGAGGATGGGAGCCAACATCACCTTCCTGGCTGCCGAGGGCCAGTGCTGGTAATGCCAGCCAGTACTCAGATCCCTGTCCTTCCCTGCCTGCGTGCCAGGACAACCCCGGCTTGCCCCTGGCAGGCTGCCGGAGCCCCACGGCTGGGTTTAAAGGCAGCAAAGCTGATTATTGCCTTTCTCTCGAGCGAAGGGTGAGGAGGGCATCGAGGCAACCTGCCCCCAAGGCAGGGGGAAGAGACCTGTGCCCCAGGGTGTGGGCTTGGTGAAGCTGGAAAACAGTTGTTTCCCTCTTTTAGTGAGTTCTCTGTTTTTTTGTTTTTTTTTTTTCCTCCAGTTTGAAGGCTGGTTGTGACTATGAGCCCAAGTGAACAACACCGTGGATCAGACTCAGGCCAAGGGCCTATCACACGGAGATTACACGCACCCACACCTTGCCCCAAGCCTGGGCCTCGGGCCAGAGACGTGGTTTCGCTCCTCAGGGCTCCCGTCCCACTGCTAAAAGTGATGCGCGGAAGAGATTTAAAAGGAGAGAGAGAGAGAGGAAGGTGGGAGGGAGGAGGCGAGGCCAGATTCTCTTCCCTCCCTGCCTCTCCCAGCACTTTACAAACACGAGGTCTTTGAAACGTCCTCTGGAGGAGGGAAAACAGCCCCCTGAAGGTGCCCAAGGCTGGATGCCTGCTGGGGCAGGGATTGCTGCGTGGTGTGGCCAGCCCCAGGCACACGACCCCAACCATGTCCTGCTCTCCGTCCCCCTTCCTCCTCCTGTCCCCAGCCGGACACCCCTCAGAGCCACCCCGTGGAGGTCCCCACCTGACCGGGGGCCACTCTCCTGCCCCAAGCTGGCCATGGGGCATGGATGGATGTCATTCTGTGGGGACAACCGCATGGGGAGCCACCGCTCCTTCGCCTCGTCCCTCCTTGCCGCGTCGGCACACCTGGGAGAAGACAGACACACAACACGCACGCACACACTCACAAAACCAACCCCAAATCTGGATCAGTATCAGAGAGAATTAATTACTGGCTCATGCATATTCAGATGAGAAACTCGGCTGAACCTGGCGGCAGTTCGGCGCCTAGGGCAGCCCTGGAAAGGAGAATTCCTCTGGAGAGATATAAATCACCGCTCCCCTCTATCGCTTCCCCTGTGGAGCGCTACCTCCTGGGGAAGACTGAACCTTGATTTCCTTTTTTTTTTCCCCCCTCCTTCTTCTTCGTTTTCAATCTGCGCGGGGCCCCTCTAATTACAATGGGCTGCTGTAGGGCTTGAGTTATTTATTGGGTAACAGCGACACACCTACCCGGCTCCAGCCGCCTGCCTGCCTGCCTGCCCGCCCGCGTGTCACGGCTTGTCCTGCCTACCCGGCAGCGCCCGCCATGCCGTGCCGTGCCGTGCCGTGCCACTTTCGCTCGAGATGGCACAGGCAGCGGCAGCAAACGGGGACCACCAGCCTTAAGGAAGCCCCTAGAGACATGTCCATGCCGGTGTAGCCCCTGCGAGCTACAAAACAAGGCTCTTGTTTTATTGCAAAACACCCATCTCGCACGCCCGCTTGTGCGCTGCTGCGGCGGGCGGTGGGTGCCACCGGAGTTTGCACTGGTTGTGAAATCTTTGGCCCCATTTTACAGGTGGGGAAAGTGAGGCACGAAGCGGGGAGGTGATTTGCCTGTGGTTATCCCGGCAGATCGGAAGAAGAACCCGCGCCTCCGGCCGACGTGCGGCTGGGCGAGAAGATGCCGGCTGAAGGTCGGCTCAGTGCTTCGTCTGGTGGGACCTCTCCCCTCCCTGTGCCTCTGTGTTGCTTCCCGGCGGAGGTCCTCTGCCCAGCCCCAGTCCCCCCACTTGCAGGCTTGTGCGTTCTCGGGAGACGAGCACTCGGGGCTGAAGACCACATGGCTGGAGGGAATTAAATAATTGATGGGCCAGAAGTCTCGAGCAGCTACTGAACCTCCAGGGGCAGCATTGGAGAGGCAAAGCAGAGCACTGGGCAAGCCCCTTCTCTCTGATACAATGCCAACGTGTCTCACTCCTTCCTGGGGCTTCTGGTGGGCTGAAGAGGTGGGGTGCCGGGGATGGGAGCGCTCCTCCTCTTGCCTCACCTCCCAGCTCGCTCCCTGGCTGCCGGAGCGCTGGAGGGACTGGCCATCTTCCAGCCAGGCAGGGAGGAGCTGGGGGGAAAGGAGGCAGCCGCTTCCAGGCTGAAACCCTCCTGCATGGGATGGTTCTCACTGAGCAGCACCCTTGGAAAAAGCAGGCTGAGCGGAAGGAGGGAAAAAGCCTGCGAAATCAAGGCGGGTGCCCAGCTCTTCCCTGTACTAGAGCGTGGGGCCACCAGAAAGCCGCAAGCTCCACACCAGTGAAAGGGACGGTTTTTCTGCCATAGCTGCGGCCTGCTTGCTGTGGGAGCATGGAAAATGGCTTTAAAATTTACAGGAGAAAAGCAACGGGATAAATTCAGCATAGAAATCAGACGGAATTAAATCCAATGGTCCCGCTCACCACTCTGGAAGTCCCTCGGCTCCAAAACCTCGGCAGCTGGGAGAGGGTCACTGCCCCACAGCCCCATTCCTGCTCGAGGCAGGAGCATCGGGACGGAGGGGCCAGTCACTCACTGCTGGCACAGCCACACCGAGTATTGGGGGGTCACAAGGCAAGAGGGGTAGCCCCTGTGCGACGGCCGTGGCCATTTGGATCCTGGGCATCAGCCTCGTGGGGTCTCAGCAACGGGAGGAAGAGCTTTCCCCACCCAAAACACTGATGCAGAGCTGCCACGGGATTTGTCAGGTTGCAGCGTGAAGCATCTCTCTGCGCTAGACATATTTGTCAATATTTAATCCACCAATAAAAGCAGTGCATGACCAAATTGAATATTTGATTTAATATACGCTAACCAGGAGCTGGTTGGCATTTCACCCAATGGAAAATGCTTGCTGCCCCCTCTTTCTTTTTAACAAATTTTTCATGAAAAGTTGTTGATATTTTTCTTCCTTGGGATTTATTCACTTTTTTTTTCTTTTAGGTGATGCTGTTATGATCTGAAAATGAATATTTTAATTTACCAGCTCAAGAGTTTAATGAACAAGCTATTTGAATAACCATTTGGACAAATATTAAAAAAAAAATAAAAAAAGGAGAGAAGAATCCATTTCAAATCCTCGGAAATAGCCCCCCCTCTGCCAATTTCAGTAATTTGCAGAAGAGCAGTTTCTTCTTTTTTTTTTCCTTTCCCAGTATACTAGATGAAACAGTTGAAAGTGTTTGAAGCTGGCAAGAAAAGCATTTCTAGCTACTGATGTCATGAAAATAAAAATTGGCAGATTTTTCACGCTGGGTCAACGTGTAGCGATAAGCACAATGCCATACCTTTAGGAGCAGTATTTGTTGGTAAACAGATGGGAAGCAGCCCATAATGTCCGTAGTCAATAACGCACAGCCAACGTGCATTGGCGGGGTTGCTGTCGGAGGAATAAATCACGCATCTTCCTGGCGGAGCCTGGACCATCCTGTGTGCAGACACCGTTAAGCCTGTTGTGGGCAAAACACACAGCGTGGAGAATGGCAATGAATAATTTAGAGAGCACCCTTCTCCGTCGCTCTTAAACTGCCCATGGAGTCATTTCTGCTGCTCCCATTTCAAGCGACCGGAGGAATCCTTCCTATTTTCCATGCCAAATATAGCCGTTTTTCCAGAAATGCTCGAACACACAAGCCAGGAAGTTTCCCTTCGCCGGGTGAGTCACTGGAAGTTCAGGCTGCAGTTTCACGATTGCTTCAAGCCGATCGAAATCTGTGCCGCTGCCAAAAGGAGCCGTCCAGCCCTACCCAGTGAGCGGCCTCGCTCCCTCCTTGTGCAACGAGAGTCAGGGCAGGGAACGGATTGGGCCAAAAACAAATCCTGCCGGGGTGGGTATTTTTTTTGAGAGGGAGGTTGATTTTCAACCACATCATTTGGCCAAATCATCCCATGGCTGTGCAGACTTGAGAGGAGGGTCTGATGTGAGAGGTGTGTTAGAAGGATGCTCCTCACATCACAGTGACTCAAGGCAGAGGCAAAGGGGGTGTGGGGTGAAATGCCATGCCCATGGGGTCACAGATGGGTGCGTGTCCCCTGTGTCACACAGCTCAGCTGCAGAGCTGATGGGGGCTGTGTTCAGACCCCTCACCCCAGGATGGGAACACAGGGAAGATCCCTGTCTGGAAGGGATTTTCTTGGGTGCCACTTCTCAGATCCATGACAAGGATGTGATTTGGGACATTGGGACCAACCTGTTTCTCTGGACTACACTAGGCCGGGATGCTCAGGCATCCTACTTCAGGAGACACCTGTGATTTCAGAGAGGAGGGATATTTCAAGTGCCTCTTTTAGGAGCAGGACCTCTCTCCTCCTACTTTTTCTCTCCTTTCCACCCTCCCACCTGCCCCAGCATTTTTTCTAGCTACTTTCCACATGGGTTTCCAAAGCAAGGGAGCCTTCCTTCCATTTTTGCTGCCCATTCCTTTCTAATTGTTGCAAACCTATGGGATTAATTTTAAACAAATGTGATGGGGAGGTGAGGAGGAGATTCTAGACCTTCTTGCAAGTGTCCTGGAAACAAATGGCTAAGCAGAGGGGGGACGCTCACCAGCACCCTCCAAGAGACTGGCCAGTGCAAACTCAGGCCTTTTATTAGTCACCAGAGAATCTACGCCAAGCACCATGGCTGAAGCTTGGTTTCAAATCTGCAGTTGCCCCAGTGCTGCTCATTCCTGGGGGGTGCACCTCAGCTTCTCCCAGCTTCACCAGGTGCCCTCCTGCCCCTTCCCTAGCGGATGCAGGGCCAGCATTGCTCTTGCAAGGGCCGTGCCCTGCCAGGCCTGGGGTTTGGGGGCTGCAATCCCCTCCATGGGGCTCCACGTGGGTAAACCAGCCTGGTGTCTAACATGTTTCCAGCGTTCTCGAGAGCTGCAGCTTTCGTGGCTGGGGATGCCCGTGGCTCCGTGGACTGCTTTGAAGGAAGGGTAACTGCGGCCAGCGAGCCGAGCATCTTGCCAGGTGGTGTGGGTTTGCTACAAAGGAACTCGCCTCTCCGGTGGGATATTTTTGGAGATCAACAAAGCAGAACAGGTTGAAAATCCCTGCTCTAGAAAGCTGCATTTTTATTTTTTTTTCCTCCTCCCAACGTTTGTTACGTTATTTCTCAGAGACGGTGCTCGCCTCTTTGTGGAGAGGCCTTGCTGATGGACGATTTCTCTGCCTGCTTTGGAAAGGCATCCCCGGTCACCTCCGGTCTCTCCCTCCCTCCCTCCCTCCTCCGAGGGAGACTCATGGCCAGAGTTTGCTCCCACTGGCCCCGATCCAGGCAGGCACTTATGCAGGTCACTGCTCCAACTCGGAAGCTGGTGGATCGCTCCCAGGCTGCCCCAGGGACTAACAGTTTTTCCTACTCCATCTCCTGGAGAAGCTGGGGAAGGGAGGGAAGGTCTGGGCTAAGGCCAGAGCTGGCCCCGGTGCCCATCTCTAGGTGACCTGTTGGAGGCACTGGGGTAGTTCTTCCCCACCCTATGTGACACTGCTGTCCCCAGGTGCTGGCACTGCAGGGTGGCAAAGTCACCGGGGTGGGACATGGCACTTCTGAGCAGTCCGGGCTGGGAGGGCAGGCCCCAGCGCAGGGTGGGACAGCCCCGTCATGGGCTGCTGGCTGCCACTGAGGAAAGTTCCTCCTTCCGAGGTCTTTGCTTCCTATCTCCAGCATTTTCCATCTACCAGGAGAGACTGGGGCCAGGATTCACCTTGGCTAGGAAAGCCTCTAGGCAGGACATGCCACCATCCCTGCTTGCCCTCCTTGTGCCCAGGGTCCCTAGGAGATATGGCAAGGAGCAACCACACTCAGCTGTGACTCCCTTGGGTCCCTACAGCTCCTGCTCCACCACAGGGACGGCTCCCCACATGGGGAGCCAGACGGGCGTTGGGACACTGATGGTCCCTCCCCAGATCCAGCTGACTCAGGGTGTGGGGACATGTTTTGGTCACCCCGCAGTGCTCCCCTTGGCACTGCCCGCCTGCAGCGGGACCCAGCAGCTTTGAAAGGACATGGGGGAGCCAGGAGCAAGCAGGACTGAAAGGTGTTGCCGGGGGACAAGACCGTTCGGCCTGTGCTGAACTTGGTGCAGCCCTCGCCCTGTCACCTCTGACATGTGCCATCCCCCGAGGGGACAAACCTTCCCAAGGCCACAGTAGCAGGGACTCTGCACACCCCCCCAGCCACCACAAGCCAGGGGGGCTTCGGCACACGATGCTCCGAAAACCCATCGGGAGGAGGGAGGCAGGAGAGCAGGATGGTTCTGAGCGCTTGGAGGCCACCCCGTAGGCATGAATTCAAGGGATGTTACACCCTTCCGCTGCATCCTTGTGCCAGGTGCCCCCCGGGTCCAACTGATCCTGGCCGTGCAGGGGGTAGCGGGGTCCCTACGTGGCCCCCCCACCCCCGGCTGCGGTGGCCGCCCCCGACAGATCAGCGGGCGCCGCCGGCCGTAGCGGAAATGAGGCCCCGCGGATCTGCTGTTTATCTCCACGCCACTCGCACGCCCTCGGTCGGGCTCCGGAAGAGTAAATCACCTCGGCCTTCCCCAGCCATGCTGTTTCCACCCCAGCTGGGACAAAGGGGTCCCCGCCGCATCTGCTCCCTTAGCACGGCCGGGATTCCGCTCCCGGTTCCCCCCCGGGCTGAGCTGTGTGGGCTTTAGCCCCAGGATGTGAATTTGGGTGCTGGAATTTATCCGCGGCTGTTTTGGCTGTGGCTGAACTCCACCTCCGGGCAATGACATGTTGTTTCCATAGTATCTAATGGACTGGAGATGGAAGGAAGGGGGGAAACACATACCCGCGCTAAAAAGGGACTCGTGAGTAATGTGGTTGCTCCCAGCGCAGAGTAGGAACAACTTTCTAGCACTCGATGGAGCCCCTCCTTCGGCCGGCGCCTGTAAAGTGTCAGGAGGAGAAGTGTGTGTGTGCAGACCTGTGCGGGAACGGGGCGGGAGGACAAGGGGGTCCGTGTGGGTGCTGAGGGGTTTGGGGGTGCAGGAGGGGGGGACATGGCGAGTGTGAGAGGCTGTGGTAGGGGTGCAGCGCAGGTGGTGGGGACACACATGGGTGGCACGTGTCTGCAGGGGTGTCTGCACCCTTCTGCGTGCTGAGGGCAGTTCCTGGAGGGCTGGGGGAGCAGAGCTGGGCAGACTCGCACCGTGGTGGTCCCTTGGCTCAGAGGCTGTCACAGGCAGTAGTGTGGCTGGGACAATGTGTCCAAGGGCTGTGCTCACCCATGGGACAATAAAGGGTGACAAGGACAAAGTCTGGAAGGTGCAAAGAGGCAATGAGGGGGGTCGGGACTCTCCGTCCTTGGTGGACCCCCTGTGCAGGCTCTCGATGGGTCTTGGTGTGAGAGAAGGGGCAAGCCCCGGCTCCGCTGCCGACCCGCTGACAGCCTCCCGGCCATCCCCGATCCCACAGCTCTCCAGGAGCAGGGAGGACTGGATTATCCTCCCATGCCGCAGCCATGGGCTCCTCCCTGGCCAGCCAGACACAGCACCGTGGGGCCACCACCCTTTGGCATTTCCATCGCACTCAGCTACACCGTGGACCAAATCTGCCCATGGGGGAGAACAGCTCCATTTCTCCACGTGCAGAACGGAGTGTGGCTCTTGGGGACATCCTTGTGCTCATCTCTGGCTGGCAGCCCCGGCCAGATCCCTGCACCCCAGCTGCTGTTACAGCATTTTTCTTTCACTTGCACGTTCCCCAGCTTGTTTGGTTGCGTAGCTCCTGCCGTGTTCGGCTCTTTGTGTTGTTTGCTGTTAAGTAAATCACTGGCAGCTCCCCAGAGCGCTGGGTAATGGCAGGATAATTCCCAGCAAGACCCTGGTAATTCACTTGAAGGAAAGCAGAGCAGAGGAAAACAGCACTATTAGCCATTATCCCGGCCTCTCAAAGGCCTCCTCGCTTGCAGAAACGCCACTTGGTGCGGCAGGCATGCCTGCCACGGCTCCCAGACGCTGCGGGCCATGGGAGGGCCTCAAGCAGCGGAGGAGGCCAGGTTTCAGTCTCCTCTTGCCAGCCAGGACCAGCAGGCGAAACGCGGGCGAGTGCCTCTGCCTGCCACTGGCACGAGCGGGTGGGTGTCAGTCCCAGGAAAAGTACCCCAAAGAAGGGAAACGGGCAATGCAGCGTCCATCAGGCAGCATGGGGTGCTCCGGCTTTGGGGCCACGGCAGGACCCAAGGTCTTGAGCTGCAAGAATGACCCTTTGGCCAAGAGCCAGCGGGCACCAGCCCTGCCGCTGGCAGAGGGCTGACAGCCGGAGCCAGGAGGAGGATGGTCATGATTAGGAGCCTGGAGCATCTCTCTTATGAGGAGAGACTGAGGGGCTTGGGTCTTTTTAGTCTTGAGAAGAGAAGACTTAGGGGGGATCTGATCAATGCTTACAAATACTTAAAGGGAGGGTGTCAAGAGGATGGGGCTGGTCTTTTTTCAGTGGTGCCCCGTGACAGGACAAGAGGAAATGGGCACAAACTTGAGTATAAGAAGTTCCACCTAAATGTGAGGAGGAACTTCTTTACCGTGAGAATGGTAGAGCACTGGAACAGGCTGCCCAGAGAGGTGGTGGAGTCTCCTTCTCTGGAGACAGTCAAAACCCGCCGGGACAAGTTCTTGTGCAACCTGCTCTAGGTAGACCCGCTTTGGCAGGGGGGGGGGTTGGACTAGATGATCTCCAGAGGTCCCTTCCAACCCCATATGATTCTATGATGCTCTGAACCTGGGGGAGCTTTGCCACCTGCATCAGCGAAGATAATGTCCCTTCCAGACAGCCTCAGCCCTTTTCATACCCCCCTGTCGTTGGGACACCCCGATCCTGGCTGGGGCACAACGCGGACCGAGAGCAGGGTTTTGGCCGAGGGTTTGCCGGGGACAGCTCCAGCACCCACCCTGCCACACCGAGCCACTCTGCACTCGCCAGATCTGCATCCCTGTGTGGATGTCAACGCCAAACAGCTTCACCCGGGCTCTCCGAAGAGCTCCCGGCTGCGTTTGTGAGTCACGACGGGGTGCGTGGCACAGCAGGGGGACCCACCAAAGAACTTGGGGGGCGCAGCTCCAGGCGACAGGCTCCCTGCAGAAGCCTCCCTGCTTCCTTCCAGCTCTGCAACGGGGCGCCGAGCTCCTTTCCAAACCTGCCCGTGAAGTGGCTGCCGGCATTTCTGAGAGAGGCCTCTGTTTGCAGAAGGGCAGAACTTCCCCCCTCCCTTCTCCCTGAGCCTCCCGGCAGCGGGAGGGAGCCGGCGGCAGCCCCCCGGCTGGCTCCTCTCGGCCGGGGAGGGCGAGCTGTGCCTCCCCCTGCTCCACCCGAACCCACGCTCACACCCCTCGGCGTGCTCACACACACACACACACACGCACACAGGCACCCACACACGCAGGAATGCGTACACAAAGCTGCACGCACGCTCGTACATATAGGCGCAGGTTTTCTGATGTGTCTCCTTGGTTGGCTTTAGACCAAAGTCCTGGCTTCGTCGGGAGCAATAAAGGCTTCCAGGCCAGGCTAGCAGTAAAAGTAGTAAACTTTAAGGGGAAAAGGGTTCTCTGACTGTTTCTGCAGTGACGGCCGCCATCGGCTGACAAAGGCTTTCCCTCTGTTTGCGTTACACACATTTGGTGCTGATTAATGGAGTGGGGCTGCAGCTCCAAGCACGTGGGGCAGCTCTGCTCCCCAGCACCCACAGATGCACCCGCGGCCACCCCACACACCCTCTCCTATCCAGGTTCTCCTTCCTGGCAGGCACGCGGGACCTGGGAGACCCTCCCCAAAGTGACACAGCTTTGGTTGCTCTCCCACGTGCTCCCCAGGAATGGTCATTCTGTGGAAGAGAGGCGTGTTTTGATAGTCACCGCCTGCACGTGTTCCACAGCAATGCCCTTTGCTCTGAGCTTGTGCGGCAAGAAAAGAATGGCCCAGGAAGCCGAGGGTGTTGCAGGGAGACTGGGAGCAGCCTGTCCCTCTTGGAGAAGTCATTTCCATTGTTCGGGGTGCCTGAGGAGGTCTTAGCCCCCACCCCAGTTGAGCATTGTGGTTGCCCTCGAATGTTTTGTGTCAGGGGAAGAGATAATGGCCCTGACCTTGGCTTTCAGGCTCTACCGCAGCCTCACATTATGGAGCACCCAGAGACAAGGAGAGCTCGAATTCACCTCAGTAAAGATGTCAAAAGTCCATCCTTTTGGAAACCAAGGGCTTCCTTCAGCTTTAAAGATGCAACGATCATTTCTGTAACAGCATCGAGGGCAAAGCATTCACCCTCATCAAACCATGTGGCCTCCAGCCCTGAGATGCTGGCATAGGACAGGTTTGACATACTTCGCATGAGTCGCTGGAGATAAATGTGGCAACACTGTGTGCTGACTGCTGTCTGCTCGGGGCAAAAGTCATCATGTCCAGGGTACTGTGTAGCTGTGGGGCAGCCAGAAATGGTGGTGGGAAAGGGAGGAGGTGGCAGAGATGTGGCCATGTTCAGAGGGACAAGATGAAGCCTGCCAGATGGAGCAGAGCTTTACTG
Source organism: Arenaria interpres (assembly GCA_013399435.1). Lineage (NCBI taxonomy): Eukaryota > Metazoa > Chordata > Aves > Charadriiformes > Scolopacidae > Arenaria > Arenaria interpres. The sequence continues at coordinate 261,350 of VXAK01010323.1, read as the reverse complement.
AGGCATGCTTCAAGGTGATAGCTGAAGGTGAGATTTTACCATCCCTAATAAACCATCTGAGACTGGGATGCCCGCTGTCATCAAGCAGGATGGAGAAGCACCTTCAGTGCACAGTCCATCCTTTTCCTCCCAGCTTTCACCCATCCCATTGTGTTAGTGACTTTCCATTAAGGAGGCAAGGAAAATACTTCTCCACTTCTCCCAAGACTGAGGGATGTGTCCTCACATCCTGTCTTGCCTGCTCTTTCTAGGAAGCAGCCTTTCCCTGCCACTTGCAAACATGATGCAGCACCAACCAGTCTGACTCTTGTTGCCCTTATATCTCTTTGACTTCTCTGACTTCAGCAGAGTCCTTCCTTCCACCATCACAAGACAACATGTTGGGTTGCTTGTGAGAAGACAATCCTGGCATAGCTGCCGTAAGACACATTAAGAGCTCTGACCTAAAGGGACTTCCCTTGAGCACCATGATCTAGGGGCTCAGCCTCAGGTTGGGGGTCAGGATTTTGAGAAGGAACAAATTCCCCAAAGTGAGACCTCCAAGTAAGGCCCTGTATGGTCTTTTGGGTTGGTGGCAGTTCCAGACACATGCCAAAGATTTACGTATCAGAGAGGCTGCCAGGCCTTTGCTGACTCTGGTTAGCCACTCTTTGGCTCTCCACCCTTGACTGTTTTACACTGCATATTAAGGCATCTCTTGAAGGCAGAGAGGAGGGCAGGCTGGATGAGATGTCTCCCCAACCCTGATTTCAGGGAGCCCATTTTCTCACCTCTGGGTCTTGGTGAAGCAGATGGAGGTGCAGTGCAGTTGGAAGGACCAGACCAGGAAGAATGGCTACCCCTCCCATGTGGCTTCTCTTACACCACAGACCATTGTAATTTTGCCCACTTACTCCTATGATGGATGCCAAATCAAACACCTCTTCCAGAAGGAACCAAGTCTTGATCTGGAGATAAACCCGTAGGGTCTAGGTCTCTCATTAGCTGGTGCGTTCTGATGATTAATCATGCTTCTTGTTGAGGAAGCCTGATCATTTCTAATGTGGGTTTTCCCTGGCTTTGGAATTTAGCCATTGGTTTGTTGCCTGTTTCAAAGCACTTAGCATTGAAATGGAGGCAGTTAGGCTCCTGAGTTTTAACTTAAAAAACTTCAACTCCTAGTTAAGATTTTTGTCAATGAGCGTAAAGAAAAGAGTCACAGGACCTCGAATGAAGACTAAGGTGGATGGTTTTGTTAATGGAGCAATAAAACAATAAATCTCTTGATGTGTAAAGGTGCTAGATTAAAATGAGCGTAGATAGAGCAGTAAGGATATTTTAGCACGGGCTATCCTCCCAAGACATTAACAAAGTCAGGCTGTACGAACACCACCTTCTTTGAGACACTTGTGAGGTCAAGCACCGATAATGGAACATTAAGTGGCCCTAATGCTTCGACTAATGCGGAACTGATACGCGTGTGATGTTAGCCAGCAGAGGTAGGTATCCCAGGTATGTGCTGTGGGTTACCTGCTCGGGGTATGTGGAGATGAATATGTACGTTTGGATCGCTGTAGGGGATCGAAGGGCGTGTCTGAGGGTTTTGTTTCCCAGGGTGAGGTCTCCGACACCTGTGGTGCATCTTCCCTCTGCCAAGCCGGAGAGATTGGGAACACGATGAGAAACGGCTGGAGGTTTCACTGTGTTAGAACGCGTCCTTTGTGTCAGCAATGGGCTCCAGAGTTTGTGTCTTGCTGGTTTTTCCTCTGTAAATGTTCGGTGTTACCTACAACAACTGAAATTAGCTTTCCTGTGGCCTTAGGAAAACACTCATACACCTCTTAATCTCTGTTTCATTTAGATAACCAGACAAGGCATGTGCGCTCTTGTTCTCTCCCATGCTCAGGCTTCCTTGCAGTGATTCTTTTCTACATCTTCTCCCATGTTTCATCCCCATTAAAAACAAAACAAGACAAGACGAAACAAAACAAAGCTGAAAGGCATAGGCAGGACTTCTGCATCAGCCATGTCATTGCTCTCTATTTAAACATCCAAATATTGTCCTACTCCGTTTTGTCCCGTATCGCAGTAGGAGCTCTGGTTGAGTTGCTGGCTCTGAACCTTTTCCATCTTCCCACTCGGTACATGAAGTCCACAATCTGCTCCTTGCATTTGACTTGCTAAGATGTTTGGTTTGAATGGGTTGAGTTCACCAAAGGAGCAAACCACTGAGCAGGAACATGTTGCCCTTATCTCCTCACCCGTCCTACTGCCATTTGCCAGCATTATCACAGAGGGAAGGATTCAGGAGCATCCACCTTCCAGGGGAAGCCCATGGGAAAGACTCCTGTGTGTCAACAGAGGTCAACTATTTCTGAGGCCCACCTGTAAATGTCTCCTGTAGGAAGACGTTATCATCTTATATCACAGAGTTCTCAGGCAAAACATTCACAAGAACAATGTTGTGGTCGTGCAGTGACCTTCACTTACCAAACCCAGGGTCGTTTTTGTGTATCAAACCTCGTTGCCACAAAAACAGGGCAGTTCATTATTTTTATTCTTGCCTGTTAGTTCTGTGTTGCTTAAAGCTCAGATTCTCTTCCACTCTTTTGCATGGTGCCAGGTTAACAGGTCTGAGTTATCCAGTGATCTCATTTGCCTTTTTTGGAAATTCTGGCAAAACATAAACATTTCTCTGATCTCCTTGCAAATAAAGATTAGTAAGGCAGGACACCTCTGCCAGCTCTCTGAGGACTCTTCTGGGCTTGTGAGTTTACTCTTGTGTGTGCTCTAATATCTTTCCAAGATTCCAGTGGTCTGTATGGTATCTCATCTGATACGGGTATATCCCCCTCCTGCTCTCCAAACGCAATTACTTACCGAGCACAACAGCTTTTAAATATCACTGTTAGTTTTATCATCTCCGTGGTGTTAAGTGGGGACTGTATCAATGTTGTCACTTCTTTTTTTCCTCCATCTACCTGCAAGTCTCTCCTGTTGTCCTGACCCCTGGCCAGCATGGATTTTTCCCTTGTTCTTTTTCAGCTTTCCTAATCGATATCGTAGGTTTCCATTTTATTGACTGATTTTTAGCATCCTTCCTCCTTTCCAGTTGTGATGTGTAGCTCTTTGGTTTCCAATTTGCCACTGAATCAGAATGGGCTTGTAGCCAAACCCGTTTCCTCTCCGTGTGCACTGTGACTTGCCAGTTATCAAAAACTCCTTCTGAAGAGCTCACAATATTTTCTCACATTTTTTCTAAATTATTCCTCCCAACTGGTTTCTCTCCTACTTTCTCTCAGCTTTGGAAAAATTAACCCTATGGCGCATCACACGTAAGTGAGCCAGAACTGCCCTTTTTTGCCCAGAACAAGCGGAAATCAGGTCGTGCTGACTAGTCCCCAGGCAACCACTGCCTTCCAGCCCAGCGATTAATTCATCTGTATCTGTCATAACGAGGTCCGGAGCCAGGTTATTTTGTGTCCTGTGTGGTTCCTTTCATGTCAGATCATCACCTGCAGTTTCCACAACCTTCATTCTTTGGTTTTTTTTTCACTAGTGGACGTGTCAGACCTCCAGGACAGCCTTCACCCAGGCGTAATTTCTCCGAACAACCTTGTGTTTTATCCCGATGGCAGACCGAGGAGCAATGAGCGGCTCCTGCTCTCTGGTTCGGCTGCCTGGTGCAGAACCTGGCGGGCAGGACCGCTCTCGGGTGCTGGCGTTAGCACGTCGCCCCATGTGCAGTCCAGATCTCGCACTTTGCAGTTATCAATAATTCTAAGCCGAGGAAACAGCCCATTCATAAAGCGCTCCCTCCCACGCAGCTCTCACGCAGACTGTCCTTCTCAAACAGGCTACAGCCACCCAGTGCTTCGTTCCCCTCACGTCAACCACACCAGTGGCTTTCGTTCCTACCAATGGCATCAAGTTTTTCCTCATCAGGGAGGGCTTCCCATTCCTTTGGCTGGGTAAGCGCACATCCAATCCCGGCGTATATGCCACCGCGATCTCTTCCAGCCATGTCCTCTGCCACATGGACTCGTTCTGTTGGTAACACATTGTGTTTCAACTGCTTTTATCTGCTCAGCGTCTTTGCCTTGCACTGTCAGCCCAGTCCTTCCCCAGACTGTCACCAGCTCATCTCAAAGCCACGGCAGTCGCCAGCAGAGCCCCAGTCTACGTGTAGCTTGGCCTCCTGCACAGCCCAGGCCTTCATCTGACAAAACCAGCACACCATGACACCTTCTTGTTTTTCTTTTGGGGCTGGAAGAGTCTCTATAAATCCCCCTTGGACTTCCTTCAGTGTCTCCTCCTCCAAATGCCCGTGGCACCATCTGTCTGGGTACCCAGAAGGTCGCCATGGTGGCTCCAGCCTCTCCCCGAAGCTGTATCTGCTGGGCTGGGGTAGTGTTGAGGCACAGGAACCTCCCAGTTTGGAGCTTCACCCCCTTTCCTTGGGCTGCTTTGGGCATCCCCAAATTCATGAGCTCCCTGGGGTGTCTCAGCGACTGACCAGACACCATGGGCACCTTGGTACATAGCGAGTGCAGGGGGTGTGTGGTATTTAGCAGCCACCCGGCTGGACTGTGGGGCGAGAAATGGGGCCAGAAAAAGGGCAGGGAGTCATTTCCAGCAGAAATCCCTCAGCTCCAGGTTGGCAAAGGGCGTGTGGGAATCTCCCAGCCCTGCAGCCAAGAGGCCAAGGTGATGGCCACTCAGCTGGGGCTGGAGGCAGACAGCTGCAGGGGGAAGAGACAAGGGAGAGGAAAATCCTAGACCACCTCCTGACAGCTGGGGGAGACCAGGGGAGCACAGAGGAGAGCAGAGCAGTGTCCTCGCCTCGCCTCATGTGTGTAGGCAGCCGGGAGGCCGTTGGGATTCAGATCACAGCCCAGCAGGGCTCAGGATGCCTTGGGCTTGCCAGGAGAGGCCGGCAGCCCTGGGGCTGTGAGTTGTCTTCTGCAAATGGAGACGGCAGCCTGGGGCACCAGAGTCCACACGCAAAGCAGTCTGCTTGGCGTTCGGTGGGCTCCTTCCTCTTCAGGCCCAAACAGCCCCTGGGAGGGATGTCCCTCACCTCTCCCTGCCCCCTCTGCTGTGTCCCCACGGGCTGTTGAAAAGTTTCCCACCTGGCAAATTTTTCTGCCAATGGCCCTGCAAGGAAAAACTGCAATAAACCTTTTCCATGTTCCATCCCCAGGAGGGGGACAAGAAGATGGAGATGGTCTCTGAGCAGAGAGGGCACTTCTTGCTTGTAGGGGACACACAGCCTGTGTTCAAGTCTGCCTCTTCCCTCGCCGTGACGCCAGCCATTATACTCCCAAGCGCTGCCTTCTGCAAAGTGGCTTTTCCCGTGGTGTCCTCTGTCACCCCAGTCCTGTCCCCAGGAGACCTTTCTCACTCCGGAGCAATGCTGGTAACTCCTAGCCTCCAGGCTGCCGGCCAAAGGCTTGCCGGGGCGCCTGGGCAGCACAGGTTGGCAAGGGAGGGTGGCTTAGCACGAAGGTTTCTCTCTCCCTGCCCCGTGCACTTCAATGTGGGGAAGGTGAGAAACACAGTGCGGAGCCAGCGAAGCCAAGCTGGAAACAACTGCATCCATAAATGCCGGCAGCTGGGTGCACCGCTCCCCCCGGGAAACCCTCTGCGGGCTGCCATGTTAGAGGAAAGATCAAGCTGCTGGTAATCAGCTCAGGGCTGGGGCCATCGGGGTCAGGCCAGATTCCCGGGACACGCTGCCGGGTCCCTCGGCCGCTCGTTTTGGTTTCTTTCTCCAGCTCTTCCTTCCCTTAGGCAGCGGTGACGGATCACATCACGTAGCACCGGCAGCAGCTACGACGGGTTGCTGGAGGGTTCCACGCCAGGACAACGATCCATCTCGCTACAATCTGGAGCTAATTCTTAATCTGGTGATGAGCTTCGGGGATTTCCCAGTGCTGACACACTCTGCAAGTGCAAGAGCATCTGAATTACAGCACCGATCCTCCCTCTGCATGAACACGGGCCTCTGTCCCTGCAGCAGAAGGAGGTGGTTTATAGTCTAGATCCTATGACTTCCCCTAAAGCCACCTCTTTTGTGTATCCCAGCTTCCCAGAGAGGTTCAGCTGCAAGCAGTTTTATGGTCGGTTTCTTGGTCCTTCACTCATGCAATGAAAACAAGCGACCCAGAAGCCAGATGGGACAGGTATTCCCGGACAGGAGCAACTGGCCGGGAAATAAAAAGCCCAGAAAATCACATTAGCTTCTAATGTGGAGGGAGGCTTCATAAGACACCATGCAGCATGAAATCTGGACTGTGCAAGAAGGGAATACAGGTAGAGTGGGACCGCTCAGAGGTCCATCTCCACCACTGCCCCATGGCAGCCAGCATGATGTCTCCCAAATGCTTGGGGAGGAGCAGCAACCACAGGGTGGGATTGCCCGGCTGCTCCTCCGGCCCCTGACCACCGGCTGCAAAAGATGTCAGAGCTTTTGTGTCTAACAGACTTCCATGGATTTTTTCTTCCTAATTCTTCCATGACTGCTTGTTTATTAGCCATGTTCAAATCTGCAAGCACCTGGGATGTCCTGCAGTGGGGAGTCCTGTGGGGAGTCCTTGCGCCACCCATTTCAGATTTCCACCTTCTTTCTCCATTTGTTGCCCCAGTCGATCATCTGTTGGCGGCGGCAGGAACAGTCGTCACCCCTCCACCACCTTTTCCTTGCCACTTGGGATGTTTTAACCTTCTATCTTCTCCCCTTGATTTCCCCATCCATGTAGGCATTGCAGCCATTCCCTGCATGGAGCATCCTTGACGTGCCACTCTGAGGCTCTTTGGGCTCTAGGGAATCATTAGGAAATGGGAAGGCCAACACAGCAGGGGCAGGACATGCCATGGGCAGGGATGCAAGCTTGAAAACCACCTTCCCCTCCATGGGGCAGGGATGCAGGGATGGAGGCTGCAAACCACCTTGGCCTCCATGGGGCAGGGATGCGGGGATGCAGGGATACAGGGATACAGGGATGCAGGGAT
>VXAK01010323.1:187717-222388 GCA_013399435.1 Arenaria interpres | reverse complement strand
GGGGGGGCAGGCACCAGTGCCGGGGAGGGGGGGGGGGGGGTCCTCCCCGGAGGAACAGCCAAGGCTTCGCATTAAAACAGTCAAAAAAGGAAAATAAAGCTTTTTTTTCCTTTTTCATTAATATTTTGGCTCAGCCTGAGTTATTATATTTAGAAATCCCGGTGGAAAAGCTGCCCGTGTCGGGAACGTCTCTCATTCCACGGGAAACGCACTTCCCCATGGAAACAGGCAGTGGTGGGGCTGAGGTCCGTGGGGAGCGGGGCACGGGTGGGCCGGAGCGGGCTGGGTGCGACGGGACCCGCTGGAGTGGCATTGGTGCTAAAGCTTCAGCCCAGTTTCCGCTCTGGTCCCAGTCCCTGTGGCTGCCGGGAGGCCATGGGGTTTTACATTTCACCCAGCTCGCATTCCTGCCGGAGGCCATTTCCTCCTAAGCCGTGACATCTTGCTTCATGGAAAGAGATGGGGCTGCTCCTTGCGAGGCACAGATCCCACAGATCCCTGCTCCCCTCCTGCCACCCTCTGCGGGACTCTGGGTGGCTTTGCTCCGCCGGGCTGGCAGCGGTGGATCTGCGGGCATGCCCGCCCACTGCCCCTTTTCCCCGTGGACCTCTCCTGTCCCTCCACCATGCCATCCCTGAAGCTGCCTGCCACACCGGCGGCTGCTGGTGATCCCGCTGGCCACGAAGCCGTGGGGATTAGCAGCTTCCTCCAGCTGGGGATTTAGCCAAAGCTACTTAGTGAGAGCTGTGCAGGGCTGGCGGCGGTCGGCTTGGTTGGATAAGGGATATAGGGAAAGCCGGGATATGCGGCCTGAGCCCTCCTGAGGATGCTGAGTGGGAAGGGGGTTGCCCGGGGTTAATAGCTCAGCGTCTCTTGGTGGAGAATCAGCCAAACCAGGTGTCCCGCAGCGGCTTCCTTCACTCCAGTGAGGCCCCAGCCTCCCTGTCACTTCCAAAGCCTTGCAGAGACCTTCAAGCCACATCTCCGTCCTGCACAGGCAGGACAGAGGGTGGGAGGGACAGGGAAAGGGCAGACCCTTGCTCGCAGGGTGCTGCCAGTCGAGCTGTAGGACAAGAGCTGGCAGATGGAGGCGGGCAGACGGAGGAGCATGAGACTGCACCGAGATGCTGTTTGCTGTGACGGGATTTTGGCTCGCTGATGGTTAAACAGCTGCTGAGCTTATTGGGGCTGGGGGGGCTCCCGGGGGAGGAAGGGGATGAGAATGGGGAGCTTGAGTGACTCCCCAGCATGGGGGGGCAGCTGGGGAGAGAACAGGCAAGAGCTTGTCTGCTAAAATCATGGAGATGATGGATTGGGCTGACGCTAAGGCTGGGGGATGGAGTAAGGGATGGAGGGGTCTTGCAGCCCCGTCTGGGACACATGCCCATCCTGCTGATGGCACGGGGAGCGCTGTGTGCATCGATGCTGTGTTGGACCCCCCTGGATTGCTGCAGAGACCAACAAAAGAAGACTCCCCACCGAGCCTACGCGAAGCAGGCGAAGATGTGAGCAGCAGAAAGCCCCCACCCTGCCAAAGCACGTGGGTGAAGGGGGAGCTCCTTCAGAGGGCCCCCAAAACTGCTCTGGGCTCCCTGAACTCCCCTCTGGAGGCCTCATCCTCTACTAAAGAGCGTTGTCTTATGGGGAGGGGCTCGGGAAAATCTGGCTGCAGTGGGGAGAGAGGAAGGACCTTGTGGGAAGAGTTCAGCAGGTGGAGGAGCAGGGGAATCCTGGCCCACGGCCACCAGTCTGGGGCCAGGTGAGGGGTCTCCGGTTTGTCTGGTAGGGTGGGGAGGTGGGGGGCTCTGCCCATGCCGTGGGGAGGTGCGGGCCAGGCAGGGTGGCTCTGTGCACACCTGAGCCAGGTGAGGTTTGTAGGGAGAGGTGAGGGCAGATAAGACCAGGGGGTGGAGAGGAGAAACAAGGGCCAGGTTTTAAACGCTTCCCTCCTTTCTCATACCAGAGCAAAAGCAGGAGCACCCGAAAACTGGAAGGATGCCGAGACGAGCTGCTGGCAGGGAGCTGCTGCACAGCCCTTACCCTAAACCCCCTCCATGAGTGGGGCACTGCCAAAAAAGCTGTCGTCTCTCCAAGGCATGGGGTCATACAGCCCCGAGGGGCTCTATGGTCCTGCCATGCCACCCTAGCTGGGGACACCGCTCCGGGTCTGGTGCCATCTTGTGGACACACAACACTTCCACAAACCCCTCGTCCCCGTCTCTGTGCTCCACAGCCTTCTCCAGCCCGAGGGACCAGGCTTGGCAGCCCTGCTTTCCCAGGCTGTCCTGGGCATCAGGGGGGGGTTGTGTCCCCCTCCCACCACACCATGTCCCCCAAAACCTTGTTCACTGCCTGCCTTTCCCCCTCAGCCACCGGTGCTGCATCCTCCCGCTCTATTCCGTCATCCCCACTGCTGTATCCCACCTGCTCCCGCCACCCCCAAACTGTGACCACATTAAGGGGCCGAGCTCCCGCTGATCTGGTGAGGATACCCCACAAGTCCCCTGGGAATGGGAAAGGGGGACAATAAATGACAACTAGTGGTCAGGCATAGAAAGATGTGATGGTGCTGGGGGGATCTGCACTGCCTCTGCCCCCAGCCCTGACAGAGGCTCTCCCCTGCATGCCGACCTTCTCCCCCGCAATTTCACGCCCCTTCTCCCCCTGTTTCATACCTGTTCTTCCCCATTTTCCACCACACCCCCCCAACACCTTCCATAGACGAGCCCGTATTTGCTCCAGGCCCCCCTTTCCCCAGGGAGTCATCGTGCCAGCACGTCCCCAGAGTGTCCCCATCACTGGCTGTGCCCGTGCCCAGCCCTGTGGGCATTGCTACCCAGGTCCCTGGGGGGGTCGCAATGAGCGGGCACAGCGCGACACCCCCCCAGCTCACCCCCAGTGCAGCGGGGATGCAAACGCCTGCCCTGCCCGGGAGCCTCACACCAGCGGGACCAGCTGGTGGCTGGTGGTGGCCCGTGTCCGTGGGGCATGCCGGATCTCCCACGTGTTTCCACCAGAGGGAGCCAAAATGCCACGGATCGTGGCCACGGCACGGTCGTGGCCGCCCATCGTCGCGGCGTCGGGGCGCCGTCGGGCCACGCCACAGCCCTGGCAGGCCAAAGGAGGACCCTCACCTCTCCATGTGGCTTTGCAACCTGTCGGTAAACCCCTTTCCAACTGCCACACACCCCGCGGAGGAAAGCAAACCGGTGTGTCTGTCCCTCTGTGTGCTGAGGGGGCCCCCGGAGGGCTCGCAGCCCCAGTCTTGGGGGGCCATACCCCACTGCCAGCGCGCCCTCCCAGCCCAGCCGCCTGTGCCATGAATTTGAGGCCGCTCGTGTCTGGAAATAGCAACTGCAGCAGCAAAGAGGATGCTCCCTGCACCTTAGGGTGGCCTCAAATCGCCTCTCTGACAACTGGGTCTCTCCCGGTTCAAAACATCATCCAGGAGCATGTCCAAACCCAGAGAGGGGACGAAGAAACTCTGCTCTGGCCACTTCATAGTGGACATAATTAGTCTCAATTAATGCAGACATAAAGCAAGGGAGAGCTTGAAGCTGCTGGTGCTCTTGGAAACGGCAGCTCATGGCATCGCACCAGAAGCTCTTTCCCATTCACACCTCGCCGTTCCCTGGGTTTAGGTAGCGTCGGACACATTATTGGTGGGAAAAGGGAGCAGGATGGAAATAAACTGCCAGATGGGGATGGGAAGTGGGTAGAGGGAGAGTTGGAGAAGAAATATCACAGGCGAGGCCGCATGGTGCCAGAGGAAAATCTCTCCCATTTGCGCAGCATTTGCTTGTTTATTTAAAGCCTGTCATTAGCGGCAGCCATGTGGGATGGGATTCACACCAGTCCTGAGTGAATTAGGTGCCGTGTTTTGGCCATGTGTCTAATCCACCCAAGTCCTCTCCAAATTCCTTCTTCTCGCTGACAACTGCTGCTTTCTGCAGTGGCTGGGAGGTCTGGGGGTCTCAGGCCCTCACCTGTGGGCAACAGATTTTTGGCACACCAGAGGCTGGGGCTGAGAGCAAGGGGCTGCCGCGGGGTTGGCAAGAGGGAGAGAGGCCGTGGGGTGGGGAAAAGCATGGGGTAAATGGGATGAGGGCCAAATCCAGGCAGGCAGTGCCAGGCTGCCGCTCAGCTCTGCTGCCAGAGAAGCCTGGCACAGCCGGGGAGAGCAAACCCCAGCCAGCTCCAGTGTTTAATCTTGTCTTCCTGGTGGAGCAGCTGGGAATACCAACCTCCTGGGGACTTTGTGCCATGGGAAGTGACCAGAGGCCAAGACACTTCTGGGAGGCCACTGAGCCTGGCTGGGAAGCCCCATCTGAGAGCTGCAGGGCCAGCAGGAGAGAAACTCTTATTTGGGCTGAGTTTGTGCCCTAGATCCTTCCCACCAGTCCAGACAGTGAATTGATGGGACGGAGTGAGACAGAGCAGTTGAAACGTGTGTGCCAAATATATGAAGGCACACCTGTCCCTGACCCTCTCCTCAAGAGCTGCTGGTGAGGGTGGCATTAGGCTGGTGGCTGGCAAGCAGAGGGTTAACCCATCCCATCCCTGCACCCAGGTGCTCCCTAGCTGGCCCAGCTGTGAGTGCTTCCTGGGGCTATAAAGGGGCTGAGAGGGGCTTGAGGAGAGGCTATGGGAAGGGCTAATAAGGCAGCAGGAGATGCTGCTGTCTCCAGGCTTGAAAAGGGGGGTGGCAGCAGGTCTAGGCAGAGGTGGGAGTGCATGCAGTCACTACAGAGCCTGTTCCCCAGTTCGGGAGCATGTTGTACTGGACAGCACTGGGAGTTTTCCTGGGGTGAGGCTATGCCAACCTGATGGTTTTCACCCACTGACTGCCATCCTGCTGGAGAGAGGAACTGGACCGGTTGGATCTGCTGCGCTTGTGAGATGTGGGTATGGAGATATCCTCAGTGCTTGCAGGTGGGATGTTTAATTATTCATTCTGCTTTCTTTCTGAGTGTGGAAATCAGGCTGAGAGTCTCTCATCTCTATCCCTCCACTTAAAGACAATTACCATCCCTAATCTTCTTCCATCCCCTGGGTATCCCCAGGATCTCAGCTAAATGCAGGGTGACTTTGGTGTCTTCCTGTGGTCCCCCAGGGTGGGTGTCATCCAGACCTGCCACCCTGCACGTGCCTGCTTAACCTGTTAGTCCCTGTGTCCTCACCTTTGGCTTCACTCCATCATTGCACATGTCACGCCATAATTAAGCTGATGTGACTTGGCCTAGTGGTTTCCCCTTTAGCCCCTCCTAGGCTTCACTGAGTGGGTGGGTTTGCCAGCATCCCCAGGTACATGGTTACCATGTGCTTTATGGTGATGGTAGACACAGGCTGACTCTTTTCCCTGTGCCCCATCCTGTACAAATGTGGCCAAAGAGGGGCTGGTGAGGGTTGCACAGGAGGAGGCAGGGAGGAGGAAGAGGATGTGAATGGTGGGATTGGGGGTTTGGGCTGAAGGAGATGTATTGCAGCATTGATGGGCTTGGTGGGGTGGGCAGGTCATGGAAAGCAGTGTTGGCCAAAGGCAATCTCACCTTAGAGGGGCAATCAGATGGCCTGAGATGTGGTGAGCTGTCACTCTTGGAGGCCATTGATAGGCAACTCCTGCCTGCCCACTTTGGTGATGTCCACTGGCTGCTGGAAGGGGTGGGGTGATGCCAACAGCCCTGGAAAGTGCAGATGAGCCCTCTGCAAAGCCCAGGCCATGGCGTTTCTCCCATTTCTCTTCTTGCCCATGCTGGTGTGATATATTTGATCCATCCCAGGGCAGAAATCACATTTCCTGGATGCTCCAGTCTCCCTGGCCTCTGTGACTGTCCCTTCCCTGTGATGAAAGGGGACAGGCAGGCTACACAATGAGCTGGGAGCTCACCCAGGAGCTCTTTTTGTATCCAGCTCCAATTTGCTGGCAGCAAAACACTACAAGTTTCTGAATGGGCAGAATCCACCATCCTCCCCAGTGGAGCGTGAGCATCTCCTGCTCTCCAGCTTGACAGCACTGCTGGCAGCCACCTTGCAAATTGAGGTGTTGTTTGCTGCCTGTGCTCAGAGTTGAACCCTGCCAGCTCCCCCAATTTGCTAGACAACTTTTTCTCAGCAGGCAAGAGTGTTTCAGGCTGTTTGTTCACATTTGTAGTTTTCTTTCCTCCTGGGGGCTCAGGCCACTTTCATTCGTGCTACAGTTGCTCCATTGGCATCCCTGAGATCTTGTGGTGTGCCTAGAGTTTTGCTTCTCTCTAGCTAAAGCACAAACTTTCTACTGGTGAAAAAAATGAAAGCGTGTGCATGTGTCTCACTTCCTTGAGTTGAATTTATCTTTTGGATGCAGATCAAGTCTGGAAAAGTTCAGCTCCGAAGCTTATCAGTGCCTGGAAAGTGAGGCTTAGAGTAAAAACCTGTCCCAGGCCCTGGAGCAGAGCTTGGTAGTTCTTGAATAGAGGAAGATGCAAGGAGAGCATCTTGTCCCATGCCTGGCAGTCGGGCTCTGTGGCCATGTGGAAAGGGCCTTGAATGTGGCGTATGGGACAGGCAGGTAGTATGGAGGGTTGGCAACACCCTTGGCTGCCAACTGGGGCCTCACCAGGCACCTTGGGCCAAGATCTGCTGGGAGATTCTACCTCTTTACCATCAGTATGAGGGTCCATACTTGGTTCAATTACTGCGTATGGGACTGCTGTGACATTTCAGGTGACAGGGTGACCATCAACCAGCGTGACCATCTCCAGAGCCTTCTCACCACTCCCACCTGCCCCATGCAACTTTTCCTGGCCCTTGCGAGAGGGTGCTGCAGATATGAGGAGGAGCCAAGGCTCTTCTCCCCAAAGCAGCCGCCCTCTTACCCCCAGGTCTCCTAGTGGACCTCCTAGTGGACCAGTAAAGGTGCTAGCAACCGGTGTAAGAGACTCCCACTACAGACCCTGTGATGAGTTTCCCCCTTTCTAGCCTACATCTCTATTTGCTGCCATGTTTGTGTTTCCTTGGGAGGATGTTGTAGCTGTTTTGTTTTTTGGTGGGTTTTTTTTTAATGATTGGAGAGTTTGAGCTTGACTTGCAGAGTGAGTCACTATGTGGCAAATGGGATAACAGAGGCATTATTTCTTTGTCCGGTGTTCTTCACAAACAAGGTTTTGCAGAGCTCGGGCAGCCGCTCTTCCTTCTAGCTGAAAACCTCTTTTGAGCCCTAATTAAAGGCTTATGAATCAGGTGCCCAGAGCGATGCGCAGGCAGGGAATGTGTATCTACCATGGGCTGGGTGGGAGAGCTAATAAAAGTCATGGCAATCAATCCTGGCGGACCTAGCGGGCACCTTAAATCAACTTGCAAATGCAAAGTGGCTCTGAGCCAAAGGATGGAGAGAGGGTGTCCCTGAGCTGTGCCATGTAGTTATCTATCTTTGATAACTGGCAAAGGAGGAGGTTTGGAAGGGGATAAATAGAGACCATAAAGTGACTCCTTGATGCTTGGGAAGACGCCCTGGATCCATGCTTTGTTTAAATGTGCTTCAGAGAAGGTCTTGCTGTAGCTGAGGTGATCCCAAGCTCGTTATGGGTTGGCTGGGATATTTTCAGCTGGTGAAATGCTCCTTTGGGTGTCCCCTGGCCTGGTTGCATTGCTGGGTGAAGGCAGGGCTGGTTTGGCCAGGCGCCGAGCCCCTCCTGCCCACCGAGCGTGTCACCGTCTTTGCCATGGAACAGCTTTCAGCCAGAACAAGGGATTTCTGTCATGGCTTGTTTGCTGCTCCTTGGGCCCACAGAGCACTCTGTCACAGCTCTGGGACATGCTGCCTCTGGTGCTCCCCAAGCTGGGTTTTCCAGGCTAAGGAAGATTTGGCAGTAGCTGTGCCCTAAGCATGGGCCAGGGGTTGTGAGATCTCCCTGCTTGCAACTGCACCTCTCCTCCCCAGGGATGCCGGGAAGGGGTGCAAAATGTCACCTTCATTGCTGCTTCTGGTGCCAACATCAGCTCCACCACCTCTGCTGACCTTGCATGGAGCCATGGGGCAGTGTCAGACAGGGGCTGAAGGATGTGGTGAGGAGGAGGCAGGAAAATTCTGTGTTATTAGCCAAGTCCTGGTTGACAGATGCATCTGCAGCTTGGGGAGAAATAACCTGATGCTTTTTTGATCTTGGGTGATTCATCCCGGCCTCTGTAGAAAAACATGGTCTCCAGCCTTGTGCTGGATGGGGGATGCAGCGTTGGGGCTGTGTGGCTTCTCATCGGGATGCCCTGGCTGCAGCCAGCCTTCATCCTGCTCCATCACTGCATGAGGGGGGTGACGGCTGAGGCAGCACCCCCAGGCAACCCAGCCTGATGGGGACAAAAGCCCAGTGCTCCTGCCAGGTGAAAAAGCATTTCAAGTTTGTGCTGGCCCTGATTAGCAAAATTATGGTTGCCATGGAACCCAAATACCTGCTCAGAGAGCGCCTGCCTTCCTTGTTCCCCCAGCAGACCTGGGGGCCACATGCGGTGGAGCAGAGTCCAATTTTGCTGCTCCTTAGAAGGCTGATTGCTTTTATCCCAGTGAACATTGAAATGGTCTTTTTTTTTTTCCCTCCCCTTATTTTTTCCTTTCAGCCCGGTTTGGGGTGGAGGAGAAATGTCCCTTCCCAGCAATGTCTCAGATGAGCTGTGGGGCTGCAGATACAGTGGTTGTTGCAGAGAGAAACCCTGGGCCAGGAGGGGGCTTGTAGGGTGACTGCTGTGAAGAGCTCCCTGGCCCCCTGCTCCCACACCTGGAGACAGAGCATCCGGGGGTACCAGCCCTGCATCCCACAGGGATATGGTTAGTTTCCTGGGGGAGGGAGGGCTCCTTGCTGGCTCCTTTGCTGGCTGCCTGCATGCTGGAAAGGATGCTGGCAAGTTATGACCAGCTCGGGAAAGGGGACCTGGAAATCTAGAAAGAGTTGCCACTAATGGGAGAAGTTGTCACCTACCTCAACTGCACAAGAGCAGAGAGGGTGAGGGTAGTGATCCTTAGATGAGATTTTTAGGAGTGGGAATGGCTTTTGCATGGTGATAAAAGGCCTCTAGAACGTTAGTGGCTGGAAATACACAAAGTGGTGGTGGCCAAAAAGATTACTAGAGGATGGTGTCCCACACCAGACAAGGATGTGTGAGTGGGCTCCACTGGGTGAACGACAGCAGCGCTGCTTTGGAAAGGCCACCCCACTGACCTGCATTCACTCCTAGCTACCTTACTGCAAAATTACCCAGATCTAGGTCTCTTTGGTGACCTCTGGGTCCAAGTGACCCCTCCCGGCTTTGGGGACTGAAATGAGCATCCTCCTGCTCTGTGAGATGCACCCTCTGGACACATCACCTCCAGGTGACCAGAGAGGGGCACCTTTGAGTAGGCAGTTCCCGGCAGGGAGAGAAGCCCCTCTTACAGCCCTGTGGTCAGCAGCTTCTCCAAGGGGAGAGGGTTCACTCCTTTCCCAAAACTTCATAACTTCATTCCATCTGTGCTGGCTATCCCTGCCTGGGAAGACTTGCTCCAGCGATACCCTGTGAAGGGGCTGCTCATCTGCTTGCTTCAGTGGCGGTGAGAGATGCACCCTGAGGACTCTTGCCTGCTGCAGGATGACACAAAGGGGACAAGTGACTGTCTGTACCTCAGTTTCCTTCTCAAATGCAGTGTTACTCTGTGGCTTGGTGGCTTTTTGTGCTCAGGACCAGAGGGTGTGTTAATTAAAACTGCAAAGCAGGGGAAGAAATGAGGGGACGGAGCACAGCCAGCTCTGTAAGAGCTTGCGCTGGTCTGCCCTGCAATTACTGTGAGTGATGTGCCCTTGAAAAGAGCCAGGAGTGGATGCAGTTGGTTATTAGGGCTGCAGCTCTCAAGCTTCAAAGCTGCTGCTTGTCCTCTCTTTCAGCCTCTTAATTCTCCTGGTGATGCTGCAGAGCCAGCCTTGATCAACCTCTGTGTTCCAGCCTTCACCCCCATGTGGAGGGACCTGGCCACGGGCAGGGACAACCTCCGCACCCACCGGCTTGCAGGGAAGGATGGATGGGCAGGAGGGAGCGGGAGGAAGACTGGGGAGGCCCCTTGGGCTGGGGTTATGTAGGGAGCCCCATGGGTGCCCCTGGCTTGCCAGCTTGCTGCTGAGATTTCCAGCCCAGAGGTGCTCTGACCATGGAAACAGCCAGGCTGTGGCTGATGGGTCATGGAGAGAGGCGAGTTTCAGCGTGCGGCCAGCCATCCCCCCTGCTGACTTCTCTGGCAGGGTGAGTATAATCAAGGGCCTGATAAGGGAAATAGGCTGAAAGGTCATGTCCCCATGTGCAGTTTGGCCTCTTTAAGCGGTGGGGGAGCAGTAATGGAAGAGGGGTTGCCATTTCCTGGTTATTTGGTTTATCAGAAAATTGAAAACTGGAACAGATTGCTCTGTAGTGCTGTCAGGCCCGTGGGGACTCGGGGGCGGGGGGGGTGGTGAGGTGTGTGTGTGTCTGTAACAAGAAGCAGAGATGCCGAGGGAAAGAAGTGATTTGCAGTCCCTGAGAGCCACCAACTCCTCCTAAATAGAATTGACAGCAGGCAGGGTGGGAGCAGCTGTTAAGGCCCCAGTTATGGGGGATGCTTCAGCAGGATGATGGGAATGGTGGAGGAAAAGGGGAGGCAAAGGGAGAAGGACCTGTGGTACAGTGGTTCTGGTATCCCAGCAAAACTGAGGCTGGGAGAGCTGGACCATGGGCAAGCAGGACAGAGAGGTCTGTTGTCACGTGAAAGCCAGGATCCAGCAACTTGGTGGGTGCAAATGGACCCATGGTTCAGCTCTGAGTGAACTGAGGTCTGCCTGGTCCTTGGTCCTCGCAGACCATCCTTATCCACATGCCTGTTGTTTTCAGCTAGCAAAGGAGACTGCAGGGAGACAGATGTTGAAGTTTGGTAAGAGCTCAGCAGCTCTTCTTTGCTCTTCTTCCATTGCTCTTCTCCAACCCACGCAACCTCCAAACACTCCAGCAGACATCCCCTCACCCCCATGGGGGTCTCTGCAAGGACAAGGATGCAGGTACAGAGGTCAGGGGACTCCCCAGGGACTGCTCTGCAGCTAAGCCTGGGCAGGGGTTGAGGAACGGGACAGGGACAGGAGGCATTGTTTCTGCATGCAGGGAACAGCCTCTGCCCCAAGGATGGGGGAGATGGCCATGCCATCTGGCCTGGGGGAGCCGCTGGGACTGTGCTGGGAGCCAGCTCTGTGTGTGCATGCTCAGCATGGTGGCCAGAAAACAGGGGGAGGCAGATGAGGGATGGAAGGGAGAGAGAAAGGACAGAGAACGAGAGAGAGAGATTTCCAGGAATGCTTCATCCCCTGATGCAATCCCTCAAGTGGGCTTTTGCTGAGGGTCCTGGTGCCTCAGTGGCACAGCACAACCTGCCTCTGCACCAGCACGGATCCGACCCCAGCCTCAGGCATCCCCCGGGGAAAAAGCAGCCTGTGCACAGTCTGGAGGCAGGGACAGAAACCCATGCCCATCAGCTACTGTTTCTAGCCCTGCCAGCCGTATGTGGTGGCCTGACATGTGCCAGCTCCCCAGCAGCATCACCCACCCCAGCATCTGCTGAGCCAGCCCCACTGAGCCCCTGCTAGTGTCACTCTGCTGCTGCCCCTGCTGTCACCAGCCCTGTGACATAAACCCCTGGGTTTAGCATGTCTCCATCCCCAGAGGGGGATGAGGTTGCTTTGCCTTCATCACTCCCATAGGAGCAGGCAGCACCTCTTCTCCAGCTCAGTTTCAGACACTATTTCCAGCTTGTTGGGTTTTTTCCTTTGCGTAATGTCTTGTTTACACTTCGCCCTCCAGCCCTTTGGCTTCAGTAGCTCCTCTGCTGTGAGAGAAGATGTCCTGAGGAAAGTCACGTCTCAGGGCACCTCCTGGACCCTTCCTGTCCTCTGTGTGTTCGCTTAGCCAGCTCCCCTCCGTTTGCTGCTGGGAGCAGAGGCAGGGCCAGCTTAGGGCCACCAAGCTGACACAGAGCTTTGCTGGTCTTGTGCTATCATCCCTTGCCTGCTCTGAAATTTCTTTGAGCAAAAACATCGAGCTCTGCTACAGACCCAGACTCCCAGCTCTTTGGGGCTGGCACTGGCATGCAGTGCTGCAGTAATGGTTCCATTGGTGTCCCCATGGCCTTCCTCCCCACCTCCTCCCCCTCTCCCATCATTGTCACCCAGCTGGGGACAGAGCCAGGCACAGATCCACCGCTCCAGCACAGTGGGCCACTGGCCAGGGAGGCCGTGGGCTGGTTTTGTCTTTGCTGCCAGCCCATGTGGGGGCACAGGGTGTGCAGAGGCCAGGCGCTCTCAAGGCTTTTGGGTTCTTTGTGTCTTAGTAAACTGGGGAGGAGAAACATCTCCAGGACTCTGGGACATGGGCTTCCACTGTATGCATGCCACCCCCTTGAGCTGGTCTGAGATCATGGTCCCCACCTGCCGCCCCTTCCTCCATGTCACTGTCCTCTGCTTCTCTCATTTGGCTTTGTTTCACCAGTCAGCAGGAAAATGGGGTGTCAAGTCCCTCCCCAGCGTGAAGCTGGCACCCTGCAACCCAAGAGTGCTCCGGGGCAGTGTGCCAGGGTGTCCAGCAGTCCACAGGGATGGCTCCCGAGCAGGGCCTGTGCTGGGTGCTCTGTCCCTGTGCCCGGTGGCCCTGGGACATTTGTGCCCTGCCACATGCTGCCAACCATCTCTGGTTGCAGCCAGGCTCTGTTTGCTTCCCTCTGCAACAGTGGCAAGGCAGAGCATTGCTGCAGACACTGGGAAGGAGGGCACTGGTGGGATCCTGATGCTTCAGTGTCCCAGGTGAGGGGTGAGTGGTGCTCCTCCCAACTGCTGTGTGCTCTGGCATCACAAAGGGGATTTGGGGGTGCAGGACCCCAGGTGGGGCAGTGCCCTGGTGCTGGAGGCTACCAGATCCAGGCTGCTCCTCATGGCCCAGCTGCAGATGCTGGGCTCTGTGCTGCAGTGAGCTGTGCTGGGGCTCAGCCCAGGTGGGAGCAGGGGGCTGGAGCCAGGTCTCTCCCAGCAGGTCTCTCCAGGCTCCTTCTCCAACATCCCTGTCCTGCCTGCTCGAACCCAGACCCATGGGAGGCTTTTCCAGCTCCATCCTGCCTGGCTCCGCTGTGCGTGGTGAGGATGGTGCTGGGACAGCCCGAATTGAGGAGGGTCCCCGGGGTGCCAGAGCCCTTCAAGGCGTCATCCCCGGGGAGGGGAAGAGGATACGGGGTCCCCCCTGCACCCCGCCCCTCTCGGAGGGGATGAAGGGACCGATGGGTGCAGCTGTGCCCACGGGTGCCTGCCCGTCCCGCGGGGGTGCCCTCTGCCGTCGCATGGAGCGACCGCCTTTACTCCGACCCCCTCCCCTCCGGTGTCACTCCCGACCACCCCACCACCTCCGGGGGGATCGGGGAGGGGAGGAGAGCGCGGTGGTGGGGAAGCCGGGGNGGGCGAGGAGGGGCCGTCGGGGGGCGGGCACCCGTGGGCTCCGCCGGCTCCAGGCTGGGCTCGGACCGGTAAAGCACGTGTTGGAGGAGAGGGGACCCCGCGGGTGGAGCGGGGACACGCAGCCCCGCCAGGCGTTCCGTGGGGCACGGGAAAGCGTGAGTGTGTGTGTGTTTGCACGCATCTTTGTGTGTGTACGTATTTGTGTGCGTGTTTGTGCGTGTTTGTGGGCGTGTGTGTGCACGCGTGTGACCAGGGGGTTATCAGCAGGATAGGGTGCCAGCGCAGAGGACCGATGGACAGACAGACAGACACGGGGTGCAGGGAGGGAGCAGAGCCCCAGCGCGGACGCCGTGAGGGCAGCAGCTCCCTCACCCCGAAGTGTGAGCGGAGCCCTTTGGAGCCACCTGCTCCGTGGGGGGTGCGGGGAGTGAGTCGGGTGACCCAGGGGTTGCACATCTGGAAGCAGGGAGACCTCGGGAAGCCACTGGGTCTTGGTCAGCATCTCCCCCGGGTGAGCCTGGACAACAGGGGGAGGGGGCCCCCGCACCTGGCGGTGCCAGGAGGGCAGCGGAGCCGATCGATGCCTTACTCACCACGGAGGCCACGCAAATGGCACATCCCGGCGTTGCGAAGGCTGCCGGTGGGGCTGGATTCAGCCGCGCCGCCCTCCCCCGGGACTCTCTGAGAGTCGATGGAGTTTATTACTTTAACGTTATTTCCTCTCTCTTCCTGAAGAGCATCTTTTTCGGCGGTGCTGCTTTGCAAAACGAGGAGCCAGCCCCTGGCAGGGGTAGGGTCTCGGCACCGGGCTTTGCTTGCCCAGCGGTAGCAGTGGAAGCCCCCGGCACCCCCCTGGCTCGCCTGCCGGCCTCTCCGCTGACGGAGGACGAGAGGGAGAAGGTGGATAAGTGCAGGCGGCTTCTCTGAGCTGAGCTCCGAGGGGAGAGCGGCGGCAGGATTTCATTAGCCTGCCTCTTAAGGCAGTGAAGTCTCCATCCCCACCCACGCTCCCTCCCCAGCCCGACCCTGTCCAGCGCAGGGGTGGTGGGACCTCAGACTTCATCTGGAGCTTCCCAACAAGCCGTAAGTCCTTCTTGGGTTGGAAAATCAATTTTCCTTCTGGCTGTTTTATGATCGCCCCATCAACCCCTCTGCACAGCCGGTAGAGTTAGAGCCAGGATCGATTTGTGGGGTTGGCTTTGGGGAGCAGGGAGGGGGGACAGCCCTGCTGAGATTCCCCCTGATGACGGGCCAAAGGGATCAAGGTGGGCTGGGGAGCTGTCAGGTTTGTTTCTGGATGGGAAATGGGGCAAGGAGTGCTTGGGAACCCTGGAGGGAGGTTTCGGGGAGATTTTGGGTGGTTTCCCAAAGGAGAGGCTATGGCTGGGGCAGGATGGGGGGGCGAGGGTGCAGAGCCGTGGTGATCAGCAGCATCCTGGCACCCTGACACCAGCAGGGAGAGGGGCAGAGCAAACTGGGGCAGCAGAGGCATTGGGAAAGCATCCCACAAAACTCCCTATGTTTCTGCAGCCATGAATCCCTATGTCAACTGCTCTGGACCCGAGTTCCCCCTGCCCCAGCGAGACTTTCTTGTGGAGCCCGTCAGCCCCAACCTCTGCAACGGGACGCACACAGAGACCTTGTTCGACCCCAAGGATGCCAACCTGACGGAGGAGCAGCTGCGAGATAAGTACCTGGGATCTCGACGGTCCAACTTCTTTGTCCCTGTCTGTGTCATCTACCTGCTGATCTTCGTGGTGGGAGCTGTGGGCAACACACTCACCTGCATCGTCATCCTCCGGCACCGGTTCATGAGGACACCCACCAACTACTACCTGTTCAGCCTGGCTGTCTCTGACCTTCTGATGCTGCTGCTGGGGATGCCGCTGGAGCTGTACGACATGTGGAGCAACTACCCCTTCCTGCTGGGTGCCAGCGGCTGCTATTTCAAGACATTGCTCTTCGAGGCCGTCTGCTTCGCCTCCATCCTCAACGTCACGGCCCTGAGCGTGGAGCGCTACATCGCCGTGGTGCACCCGCTCAAGGCTAAGTATGTGGTGACCAGGAATCATGCCAAGAGGGTCATCGTCACCATCTGGGTCTTATCGGTCATCTGCTCCATCCCCAACACCAGCCTCCACGGGCTGCAGCCTCTCTGTGTGCCCAGCCGAGGACAGGTGCCCGATTCGGAGATCTGCACCCTGGTGAAGCCCCTCTTGACCTACAACCTCATCATCCAGATCACCACCATTGTCTTCTTTTTCTTGCCTATGGGGACCATCAGCATCCTCTACCTGCTGATCGGCCTGCAGCTGAAGAAAGAAAAGATGCTGGAGACCTTGGGAGCCAAATCTGGTGGCGGCAGTGGCCACGACTGCCACAACGCTCGGGGGCAGAAGAAAGTCAAGAGGAGGCAGGTCACGAAGATGCTGTGTGAGTCCGATGCTGGGGATGGGCAGAGCCAGGGGTTATCTCCCAAGGCTGTGTTTGGAGGGTGCTGGGGGAAACTGAGGCAGGGCTAGTCCGGAGCACTGAAGCTGGGTTGTCCCAGAGAAAGGCTGCGGGACTGGCTCATGGGGTGTTGGGGCAAAGGCAGATCTGCTGACTCCACTCCAACAGCAGGGATTGTTTGTGCCAACTCCCTCTCAGCTGCGAGACCTACCCTCCTCCAGGAAAGCGCTGGGTGGGAAAGGGAAAGGAGCTGGGATGGAATGGGATGGGGGAACCTGCTTCCTGTCCCCCAGCCCAGTCCTCACGTGGTGGTGGTGGTGGTGGTGGGATTTCCCAGAGAGGGACTGGTTCCTACCCAGCCCTACAGCCACTGTAACCATCCCAGGGCAGCGAAGCACTGACCCAAGGCTGGACTGGAGCATCCCTCTGTCCCACCGCCCTATGCTTTTACTCCTCTCCCCAGCCCTGTCCCCGCAGCCTCTGGCCCCCTTCCTGGCAGCAGGAGCTGGCTGCCCTTGGGTAGCCGTCTCTCCCCGGCACGCTGACCTCCGCATGCTCCCGCCCTGTGACGGCACAGCCATGGCGGGTTGCCCAGCCCCATCCATCGGTGGGGCCAGGGCTGCTTCTCCGTCCTGTCCCCAGACAAGTGGTAACTCCGCTTCCCCTGGCACTGGGGCAGGGAGAGGGCCAAAGGGGGACCTGTCCCCATGTGCCATGGAAATGCAGCATGGCATGGGTATGACAGGGCAGGGGACTGCAGGACGAACTGTACAACGTCCCCTTTCCTTTCCATTAGCAGGGCTGGGTTACAAAAAAAACCAAACAACACCACCCACAACAAAACCAGAGCACAAGAAAAGAGCTTCTTAGACTTTGCTGGCAAAGGTGGTGGGGTGCCCAGAGGCTGGGTGCTCACAGGAGTGTTCCCCAGCTGTGCTGCACAACCATGGGGGCTGTGGCACAGCTGGCTACCTGCCCACGGGGAACGGAGAGACGTGGCACAGCAGTACCTGGAGCAGCCCTGGCAGGAGATGGAGGGAGGGAGATCCTGTCCAGATCTCCAGCCCTTCCATGGCAAGTCAAAAAGGAACAGGGAGGCCCTTCCTCTCTCCCCTTTGCTCTCTCCCATGCTTTTTTGGGTGTTCTTTGCTATGGCTGGAGGTGAAACGGGGCAGTGCTTGTTGAGGGATTGGATGTTGCAGGGGGTTGAGCCCTGTCTAACACCAGCTCCTCATATCCCCACAGTCGTACTGGTGGTGGTGTTCGGGATCTGCTGGGCCCCCTTCCACACCGACCGCCTCGTCTGGAGCTTCATCTCCACCTGGACCAACCATGCACACCACATGTTCCAGTATGTCCACATCATCTCAGGCATCTTCTTCTACCTGAGCTCAGCCGCCAACCCCATCCTCTACAACTTGATGTCCACCCGTTTCCGGGAGATGTTCAAGGAGGTGATGTGCCGCCCCGGCCACCGCCCGCCACGGTCACGGAAATACTCGCCCAGTGTCACCCGCACCACCACCCGCAGCACCGAGTGTGAGCCCATGCCCGGCACCAACGGGCTGCCCCTCTCCGACGCTGAGGAGTACGAGCTGGAGGAGGTGGAGATGGGCCAGGCCACCACACATGCAACATCCATCTGCTGATGAGCAGGAGGACGCGGGGAGATCGGGGCTGGCTTTCCCCACCACTAGCATCCATCTTCCCGTGGCGCCCATCCCATGGTGGGGAGAGGGTAGGAGTGAAGGAGGGGTCCCTGCCTCTCCTTGCCATCCTGCTGGGATGTGAAGGCTGGTTTTCTTGGCAGCGCTGCTCCGAGGACACAGTGGTCATGGCCATACTGTGCCCTGGATGTGTTGCACCCGCTGTGCTCAAGCACTGGGGCTGGTCAAGACTAGGGTATCCCTTGTGGTGTGGGAGCAGCTGGCTTCTATGCCAGGGACAACAGAGCGATCCCCAAAACTGCTCAATCCCTGCAGCCCAGTGGGGTGAGCCTACGGGTATTGGGGGTGTCAGGCACCCCGGGCTGTTTTGGGACTCAGTGCTTGATGGGTGCCCTCAAGAGGTGCTCACACCTGGGCTGAGACCCACAGGGGTGGGAGAAGTTTGCACAGGGTGGAGCAGGGGAAAAAAGTGTCTGTGGGTGCCTTCTCCCGTGAGACCTCCCCAGGGCCCTCTGGCACCCATGTGCCCTTGGTTTTCTTGCACATGCCTTCGGTGGTGCCAGCTGGTGTCCGGCTGCAGGGTGCTGGTACAGCTCCTTGCTCCCAGCCTTCCTCCCACTTCAGCCCACCAAGGGCAAGGGAAGGAGCATGGCTGCTCCCTCCAGAGCCAAAGCCTGCAGGGGGAAAATATGGGACAACGGGAGCCCCAGGCTGCCTGCAGCCCTGAGTCACAGCTCTGCACCTTCCTTGTGCCCCACAAATGTGCCCTGCTCTCCCTCCTCCAATGTGTGTCTGGCAGGTGCCACCCTCCTCCTCCTCAGCCCACTATGGCCCCCTGCACCTCTGGGGAATGCGGGTAGCCTTCCTCCATCCCTGCCCTGGGTGGGCTGAGCCTCATTGAGAATTAAAAGAAGATGTTGTTGGCCTGATTTATGCCCTGGTTGAGTCCCCCAGGACCCAGCTCTGCTCCCAGCGTGGGACTGAACCTGGGCCATCCTCCTGGGAGGTGTTGGGCAGGCTGTGTGCCAGGGGGATGGGCACCAGGGGTGTCCCACCAGCTCTGCCTGTGGGCTCTGCTGCCGTGGTGTGTCTGTGGGGCTGGGCAGGCTCAGGGCACGGAAGGGAAGGTGTGAGTGGAATGCAGGCACCCTTCCTGGTCCCCGGGATGCTCAGACCAATCTGGGGCTGGGGCGAGCACAGAGGGGGAGCTGCCTCCTGAGCGGTGGCAATCAATCTATCCCCAGACACACGGCTCAGGAAATGTCACGAAAATGCCAGGGAGCGCGGGCTGGCGGGTTGTGCTCCCCCAGGCTGGAAGGACCCATCGATTTACTGCCAGAGATCGATGCCGCTGACTTCGAGGTGTACGCCAGCTCCTCTCGCAGGATGAAATATGAAGGCTCCAAAATGCCACCCGAGGGGCTGTCTGAGCAGCTTGAGCTCTTGGGCTGGGGAAGCTGTGTGAGCCCAGTTCTCTCCCAGCCAGCCAGGAAGGCATCCCTGGCTCAGCATCCCATGGCCGTGCCTCTGGGCAGCATGGCTGTGCCAGCAGGGCTCACCCGGAGACCCAAGTGGAGGAACTGGAGGAGAAAGCCCCAGGCAGAGCGCTGGCAGGGGCATCACTGCCTGGTGCTGCTCTGCTTCCAGCCCTTCCAATGCACATCCACAAGGCTGCAGCCAGGACAGCGACCAAGAAGGGGCAGGGTTTGGGGCTTGCAAACTCCCTCCAGCCCCCATCGACCCAGTCCCCGGCGTGGGGAAAGCATGGTCAGCTCCCCATCCCCACAGCAGGGTCTACCATGCACAAAGCCCTTCCTTGGCCCTTGTGGGGTCCTGCTGGGTGGGGATGGACACGGGGCTGCTGTAGCTTCGCGCTTTAGGATCCTGCTGGCTGCTCACAGCCCCTCTCCAGAGGATGTCGGTGTGACCAAGGGCATCAAGATCCATCTATTTCCTTCCCTCTCTGGCTCCCATCACTGATGGTCCTGACAAGGAACAGCACCCTGGAAGCTGTGTGGGGTCCCTCATAACTGCAGTGTGGGTGGACATGACTGATGCCTCCTTGATTGCTGTTATTTCCCTATCTCACTTCACCCCGCTGCTTCCCACCTGCAAATCTCCAGGGAATGGCTTTTTAATAGGCAGTCAATACCATTTTATTATGCAGCGACAGCTGCCTGCGTGGAACCTTCATCCAGCCTCATGTCCCCAGCTCCCCTGCCATCTCCTGATCTGGGACGCCCCATCCTCCTCAGCTACCCCAAATTCCTCTCTCTGTGATGCAGGGGGTGAATGTGCTGCCGAGGCTCCGGCATGTCAGGCAGCGACACTGGGGGCTGCCCCACTGCCCACCCCTCATGCACAGCTGGGCCAGGGATCACCCCAAAAAGCATCCCGAAGGCTTGCCAAAGCCATGGCTGCAACATGTGGAGATGTGCAGGCAAAACTTGCTCCCCTCAATGAGGTTTTGCGACAGCGTGGGGAGACCACCCCAAGTCCCTGGGTACTGCATGCCAGCTGGGCTCACGAGAGATGCTGCAATCAAAGGCTCCCGGGCAAGTCCTTTAATCCCATAATTAATTTTAGAAAAAGCTGCAGTGAGGGCATGAAACCTAATAAAAAAGGAACTGATCTCCTGGGGGAGAGTGGTTTTACAGAGAGGGTTTTACACCTTTCCATCACCAGGAAGACAGTGGCTCAGCTCCTGCCCACCCTGGGCTTGTTGTAGCCCCCAGGAAGGGAATTATGGAGCCTGTTTGCTCTAAAGACAATGCTCCCCACTGCCCTGCGCCCTCAGGATCAGCCTGGTCCCCTGCCACCCTCTCAGTATAATTAGAGGGTTTATTCCTGCCAGGGAGGTGGTATAGAAGCAAAGAGCCCTGCAGAGGGGCGGGCAGCAAAAGCCAGGAATGGGATGAGTTGCTCCCACCCATGTAACTGGTCTGGGGCATTGACCAGTGCTTCAGGATGGCCATGGGGGAATGAGGATCCCAAAAAGCTGTCTGGGAGTTCTCACCAACTAAATGATCCTTTCGGGACCCAAGGGAGCCCAGAGAGGATAGAGCAGAGAGACACTGGGGGGCCGGGAGCTGGTGGGAGTGTGCGGATGCTGTTGCTCTGGGTCTTTGCTTGGAGCTCGGGGAAGCACCTCTCGGTCCCTGCAACAGGGAGCATGTGGCTGGGTCGGGATCCACGCCATCGTCTCCTCTCCAAATACTTTCTTTCTAAAGAGCTGTTCCCCAAAAGTTGTCCTTCTGTCCTCCCAAATGTCCAATGGCCAGTTCCTGCCTTTCTGCTCGCTGCCAGCCCTGGGGGAACCCTCGTGCCCCTCCAGCACCCCCATGGTGAGTACCCATCCCTCCTCTATCACCTCCAGCCCTGCTCCCAGGAGACTCCCTGTATCCCAGCAGCTCATGGAGCTGTTTTCCCCTGATGCTGCCGCACGCCCTGAGTGACACAGTATCTCCGGAGCTTCCAATAAAAAGATTTATCACCGTAGCTTTGGGGATTAAAAAGTAATCCATCCATGAGGCTGCCCCAGCCTTGTAAGGCTTTTTTTTGTGTGCTGTGGTTGTTTGCAACAGGCATGGGGTGTTTTTCTTTTTTTTACTTTATGGAGCCAAACTTAAGTATTACAGTGATTGCCTCATATATTTGGAGTCATGATAGATGGCGACAGAGAGTGCCAGCAGATTTTTTTGCCGCCCCCTCTTCAATAAGCCAAGGGAAGGGTTGTTTTTTGCTTCCTTCGCACAGCCATGGTATGGGGAAAAGTCACACACCGTGAATTGGCCAAAGCCCTTATGTGCCTGGGAGCAAGCAATCCCTGGCTGGGGCCAGGTGGTGGGGCAGATTCGGGCTGCCCAGCAATCGGTATGGCACAGGAGCCTTTCCCACCGAGATCCCAGCCTTTGAGAGAGGAGCAGGGAAGCAGGAAAACGTGAAAGCCGGGAAACCGCAGGGATGTGCTGGGTTTGAGCTCGGCAATTATTTGGGCTGCTTTTCGAACCGTATTTCAATGATTCCTCTCACTCCAGGGTAGTGGTGGTGGTGAAAAGCTAACGCCGAGTGCCTACAGACAGGCAACGGGCAGCACAGAGGTAGGCAGGAGGGCAAACGGACAGGTGAGGGAAATATATGTAGGGCTTGATTCTGCTTCTGGGGGACACCCGTGGGCTCAGTTTTTAACCCCACAGCAAAGGCATCTTCCCACTCAGCTCCTCAGTGGCTTCCCAAAGAGCCAGGGCTCCTGTAGGAACCAGCTTTCCAGGTAGATGTGCGCGATGGGGAGGCTGGGGAGGAGCGGCATGGGAAGCACAGCCCACCCCAAGGGCCCTGCATGGAGGAGCTCAGCCGTGGGCTCCGGATGCTCAGGCTGACTCACAGCCGTGTTGCGGTGTGACTGTCACCTGCGCCGGGGATGGTTTTCTCCACATTACGGCGAACCCAACAGCTCTGGAGGGGCTGGGCAACATGCAGGGAAGGGATGGGCTCCCTGTACCCCACCTCTCCCCACTTAGGGCACACACCGGGGCTAGATGGGCAAAGGGCATCTCTGAGATGCGAAGGTCTGTGTGTTATTTAAAGACTTCCCGGCCTGAGATCCCACCATGCTCATGGCAGGCTGATGGGAAGGACAGAGGTGGGATGCATCTTGCCCTTCCCCACAGCCTAGCAGCAAGGTGCAGTGACAATTTCAGGGGCAAAGTGACCCTTAAAACCACTGGGCAACTTAACAAGCACCAGCTGGGGCAGGATTAAAACCCCACCACAACGGGAGAGAAGAGACAGCCTGTCTGCTGAGCCCACGCCTTCTCCTGTCGCGACGTGCTGTTGCTAAAGATGCCAGAATTGATGTCAGAGGAGCCTGTGTGATGTTTAATTTGGTTCACGGGGACACTTTGGTTAAGAAATTAAAGTAACGCATAATTAGCACGGCAGTAAGTGGATTAAAGCTGGCTGGATGGCAGAGCTCCGGGGCAAGCGGGGACTGCTAACAACTGGCTGCAATTGCTGGTGGGGTTGGGGGGATCGAGCTCAGCCCACAAGCCCCCACATCGCCCCTGAGCAACTTCATGGGGCTTGGGGAATGCAAGTGGAGGACTTCAGGACTGACCTGGAAGACCTCAAGACTGACCTGGGGGACAATCGTCTGCAAAGGGCTTCCCCACAGGCAACAAAAGCTGTGTTTGAGGTCCCCAGCAGACATGGCCCAGGGGTCTGCCCTGGTCCCCTGTGTGGGATGTGGAGGATGAGGGGGCACCTCATGGGGGTGGAAAAAAAATCCAGCATGAAGAAGAAGACTGGGCTTCTCAGACTGGAAAAAGCTTATTTTTACCTATTTTTATATACATTTAGGACCAGTGAAATGTGAGCACAAGTTCTCAAGGGTGGTGGTGGAGTCCCTTGAGGGGAAATAGCTCCCTACAGATCAGGTGTTTTTCTATAAGGCCAGCTCCTCTTCAAATGGGGTTTTGACGGTATTTTTTTCTGCTAAGGAGCTGGTCTGCGTTACAGAGTCAGGAAGGGAATGACAGCCCTTGCTCCTCCACTCCACCATGCCCAGATGGCATCTTCCCCTTCCTTCTCGCACCCAAAGCACCTGGGCTGACCCCCTCCAAAATGTATTTGCAATGAAAACAAGTAAAAACCCAAGACATGTACCCACACTCAGGACTAGACCCCATCTGTCTCTGCTGCAACATTATTATAGCAGCAGACTTTAATTACAGGGCTTTATCACTCTTTGTGCTTATCACGGCAGCCAGGGTGAGTTTGCCTTCTCAATTTGGGACTATTTAATATGACACATTGGAGAAAGCTGTCTGAGAGGTATCTGGAACCAAACACATCTTTCTTCTTATCTTTCCTGGGCAGGTAGAGCAACTATCTTGTGTTAATGACCATTAAAGTGATGCTGAGACCAAGCATGAGACATCCCCTCCCGCCCCCGGAGCTCTCATCACGCACAGGATGGTCCCAGCTGGCCCTGGGGCTAAAATCCAGGCCAAAAGCTCTATTTCACACAGGAATCAGCCTGGGGCTGCCAGGAGGGGAGGACACAGATCCTCATTTGGCAGAGACGGGATGGAGTAGCTTCTCCAAGCAAGCCCCTCTCCACATCCTGGCAGGCAGGTGCCTGTAGGCACAGGAACTGCCAACAGGCAGCAGAAAATAAAGACAGAGAAATAAATCTGGTTTCTTTCCCTCAGGTCCTGTGCCTGACCTCTGCAGGGGCAGCTGATAAAAACCCTTTGCAGCCTGACACTTGCCTGCACAGAAAGAAGTTCAGTAGTGCTGCCTGCTTTCGGGCATCCCCAGCCAGGGGATGCTGCTGGGAGGGGGGAACTCCCAGGGGGCTGCAGGTTTGTGCCAAGTGGTGAACAAGGTCCCGCTTTCCTCAGGCTTGTTGGTCCAAGTTGCTTTCAGGCAACTTTCACCCCAAAAAGCATCCCTACAGGTTGCCTGTCTCTCTCTTGGCTGGGCCAGATCCCACAACCCATCAGTCCTCTCCCATAGCAGTGGCCTCAGCTCACAGGTGGGTGTCCCATCCCCAGCCAGACCCCACTGTGGCAGGCACCTGCTTTTCAGTGTCCTGTTTGCAGGGAGAAATGTCAGCCCTGACCCTACTTCTCCCTTTCTAGCATCTCCCACCACCCCATTACTGCAGCCCTCAGATTAACACTAGCCCAAAGCACCCCCTCCCCTACGCACCAACCCCTCCAGCACTCAGCTGGGCTTAATTCCTTTTAATTTCTCATCCCATGCTCAGAACAGCTGGGACCAATTCACTGCTGCTGTCACCAGAAAGAAATCAAGTTAATGACAAGAAAGTCATTATAATTTAGGAGACCCATCCAGCCTCACTGCTGTATTAACAAGAAATAGGGGAAGATATTGCTGTTGCCTGTCCTGCTCTTCTCTCCCACACCTACAGCTCCCAAACGTCCCCGGAGCCCATTAGCAATCCCAGTGTCAAGCTGCCTTTTCCAAGGTATTTTTATTCACACCATGGCCTGTTTAAGAGCTCTTTGCTCCTCCTGACGCTTTCAAGGGATTTCTGCTCTGGTTAAAGGAAGATCCATGTTTCTCTCCAGCTCTTCAGTTGTCCAAACTAATCCTGGCCCTAGCTCCGAACCTCTCTGCCTGGGCTGTTTTAAACAACCGCCTCGCACAGATGGAAAAGCAAATGGTTTGAGCTGGATTTCTTGTCTATTTTTCTGCGGCAATCCCGGCTTGCAGGCAGTGAGTCCATCTGGCAGGAGCCCGAAACACAGCAGCAGCAAATACCATGCAAAAGCATTATCTGTGTGATCTGGGAGCCCTGCAAGAAGAGGGCTGGGTGAGGACTTCTTCAGCCCCCTGCCATAAAAGATGGGAGATAGGTGAGAGTGATTTCTACTGACTGCTTGGTGGGTAGTTGAATTAAAAATATAGCAGCGAAATGCTATGAGAAAGAAAACACCAGTAAATGGTGCTAATGGGACTGAAAAGCACCCATTTGCACCCAGTCAGGGTGGGTGAATGTGGCACTTGAAGCATTAATGGGTTTTTTCCTCCTGGAAAGAGGATTTGTGTCTCTCTGCTGATCATCCCTGTGCCGACATAACTGGGAGTTTAACCCTGTTCCAGAAGCCATAGAAACCAGCCATCCTGGGAGCTGAGACTAGTCTGACGGGTCACATCTGCGAGTATCCCTTCCCTCGCTGGGACCCCCAGCCTTCGAGAGATCTCTGTGTCCCCTTGCTGTTCTTCCCAGCTCCTGGCCTGCTTCCTTGCCCCAGAAGTCTAACATCTCCCCAGTGTAACATCTCCAGAGCTGAATAGGGCCTTTGGCTGACACTTGAGCAACTTTATTCTGCCCGTGTGGGTTGGGAAAGGCTGAGGTCAGTGGTGAGACACCCTGTGCGTGGCTCGTGGTTTTCCCCACCAAGCCTTCTTAGAAATAGGTTTGGGGATCTCCAGCCCCATTCAGGGGGTGCCAAAACCCAGCTTTTTTGTGCCAGTGATAATTTTGGTCACAAAGCCTGACTGTGCTCAAGCCAAGATTTGGGAGAACAATTTAGAACAATAGGGAAGACCAAGCCAAGTTCTGGTATCCTTTGAGTTTAGCACCTGGAGGGAGCCAGAGCATCTCCAAGAACAAGCTGCAGGGAGATATGGTCCCACTACAGCCCATGAGGACAGGTCCTCTCCCATGTCACAGCACCAGTGGGTGCAAATTCACAGTCACACCAGGAAAAATGTTTTCGGCAGCTGGGGCACACACGGGTGTGATGTGACTGATGAACACTTGCTGGAATCTTCAGGACCTGCTGATCTAATTGTCTCTCATCTGAGAAGCTGCTCTGTCTCATCCACCACGAGAGGGATTTAGGATTTTTTGCAGAAAACAGCCAGACGCTTTGCCACAAGCCACTGCCTCACTGCTGTCCCTTCCAACCCCCCTTGCTGCCTTCGCTCCAGCCTCGGGTGGAGGATCTCCTTTCTGCAGGTGAGAGCAAAGGCAGAAGCAGAGGCAGAAAAATAGACCCAGCTTTTGTGCAAATAGGAGGTGCCAGGGCAGAAGAGAGGATTGGATGTGAGTGAGCAAAGCAGGACTCTCCCTGCTTGGTGCATTTTTGCACGCTCCAGTCCTCTCAGTGCTAGATGCACATTTAAGTACCCAGAGGGTAAAGGTTTAGGCTACGCAGCACTGCACAAATCCTGTACAGCTTGGTGCACTTTTAGACCCATCAAGGTTTCCCTTTCGTTGGTTTTCCAGGGGCAGGGACCTGGGATGTTCTCCTCTCCCCTGCCTTTGCTGGGGTGGGAGCAGCTCTCAGGGCCCCCCACTCAGCTGATCTGCAGGATCATTTTGTTAGCCCCAACGAGATTTGTGGCAAAGGGTTTGGCAGAAGGTGGATGGGGAGATGAGGCTCTGCATTAACCTCTGCGCTGCCATCGTCCAGGTGTGTGGGAGGGCTCCCTTACAGAAATCACGTCTCCTCTCTGGGCGCAGGCAGCCTTCACCCACAATGTGACTGGGCTGCTTGAAAACCAAAGGCTGAGGAAAACCCATTTAAATAAAGAAACTGGGAACCATTGTGGCTGGAGACGTTTGGGCTTTTCCTGAAATGTCCCCTGTCCCTTCTGGACCTTTCACCTAGGGTGATTTCCTTTCAGAGGTGGGTTTGCCTCCTCCCAGGCTGTGGCTTATCCGCTTGAGGATGAGAGTGATGCTGGGCTGGGCAATACTGGTGATGCTGGCCCCGTGGTGGGAAGAACCTTATGCAGACGAGCTTAGTTTCCCCGAGCGATCCCCTGAGCCAGGGCGAGGATGCAGGCGCAGGATGAGCCCCAGCGAGGTGGTGGGACCGGTTCGGGTGCTCCTCAGCCGAAAGGAGCATGGTAAAGCCACCTGCCTTGCAGGAGCCCCAACCAATCTCAGCAAGTTTAGGCATGAGGCCCCAAAGCTTGTGGCCGGGAGGGTGCTGGGTTGGCAGCCCTGGTGGTGATGATTAATTCCACTCCCAGAAAAGGGTGCAGAGTGAGCACCGCTCCACAGCACAGACCCCGACCTCTGCCCATTGCTGAACGGGCACGTCCAGAAACCTCAGAGCAAAGGGGTGCAGAGACCCAGCAATGCACTTCCCTTACCCTCACAGCTTCCTCAGGGAATGTCTTTTGTTCCTAATACCCCAACAAACCCTTAGCGAGGCTTTTATACACACATACGTACCAACATAGGTATGTATTTAGGCTAACCTTGGCCTCAGAAAGGCTTGTCTAGAGGAGATGTGGCAGCTCGCTGAGTCAGGGCTGCTCACCTGGTGAGGTGGGAGACTGGGAGCACCAGGCACTCCTTCTCCTCCCCTGATAGTGTCCCCCTTTGGCCATTCCCAAAGAGATGGAGGCACCTTCTTCCTCATCCCTGGGGGTTGCAGGGAGGCATCTTCCTTTCTCTTTCTTTCTAGCCTTTTTTGGTTTGGTTGGTTTTTTTTTTTGGTTTTGGTGGTTTTTTTCCCTCTGCGACTCTTTGAAGAAATACACTCAAAGAGGCTGGATTTCAAGCCATGAATCAAATCTTTGGGAGAAATGTAACTTCATCAAGTTAAATCAGGCAATAAGCAGTGCTTGGGGATTTCATATCCCACTCAGAATAACTGTAAAAAACCCTCTTTTTCCAAACAATGGGGTACCCAGGGAGCCTGTTCTCCTGGGCAAGGCAGAAAGTGCCAACTACTTGCAAATTATATCGGTGGACCTTTTATTGGACAGATGCTACACTATTGGACTAT
The DNA here is from genome assembly GCA_013399435.1 of Arenaria interpres. NCBI lineage: Eukaryota > Metazoa > Chordata > Aves > Charadriiformes > Scolopacidae > Arenaria > Arenaria interpres. The sequence continues at coordinate 194,536 of VXAK01010323.1, read as the reverse complement.
GGCATGGGGCAGAGAAAGTAATGAAGTCAAATGGTGCAGAGCCACCAGAGAAACAAATCAAATAAGGGTTTGACAGCATGATCTGCGCTTCTATTTGCTCAGAGAAAATTGCAAGTGCTTTCGGTCTTCGTGCTGGAGGCCAGGAAGAACTGCTCCGTCTCCCCTTATCCTTGGGCAGGAGATTGCTGACAGGGATTTGAGAGCCTGGATGGAAATTATGCCTCTGGTGGCTTTTGGGGATGTGCCTGCTCTGTCCCTCGAAGTGGCTTCAGGTGAGCTGCTGGGTTAACCCAGCGTGCCGTGGCCAGAGGGGTGATGCCCTGCTCATGAGGAGGTGGGGAAAAAATTCAGCAGAGAATGGTCTTGAGAAGGGTCCCTTCTCCCTGTGCTGCTGTGGGTCCCTCTTTCCTTCACCTTCTGTAAATGGGCCTTATCCAGCCTGCCTGGGCATGGAACATGAGACTCCTGCCATGTGCTGGGCTCTGAAAGTCCCCACAGGTGGGATGCTGAGCAGCCACCACAGCAATCTCCATCCTTTGCTGGGTGAGAGCTCTCGGGTAGTGCACGGTACCCACCAGCACGTCACGCTCCAAGGGTCGACACCACATTTCCCAGTGAGTAAATCCCCCTCCTCAGCTTGGAGCAGCGCCCACTCGGCCGCATTTTGGTACGGTTAATCCCAGGCAATGTGCGGGCTCTGCCCTGTGCTCTACATCGTCTGCCTAATAAATAAGCTAAAGCAGCCAGCTAATTATTGGAAATACAGAGCCTGGCAGGAGGTGGGCAGACCCTGATCATGCGTGTGCCATGCCTTGTTATAAAAGGGTTGTTCTGCTCAGGTTTATCTTCCCGATCCCATGGCTGACAACACCCCAGAGCTGTGCTGGGGGCAGCGCTGGTGCTCAGAGACCAGACCACCATCCCCATCACCCATCCATTGTGTGGCCAGGGGGGCTTCTCTGAGGTAAGGATTCTCTGAGGATGGACACCCCCCATCCATGGTCCTTCTAGCCCTTCCCTGGCCCCAAGCTACCCAGGAGAAGCTCTCGCTCCTGCAGGTCATCATGGCACTAATTCAGGTCCCCAGGGTTTTCGCTGTGAGCTCCCATCCCACCTAACTATCATGTGCTTCAGGAGTGGCTTGAGCCCCTTCCTCACTGTGATATAAGCGACTATTAATGCATTAGTGTTGGGCTGCTGAACTGTAATGTCTTTATAGTCAATAGCATTAAGCATTTAATTACCCAGTGGGATGAATCAATGGTCTTCTTTCTTTGCTCTACAATTAAAATCGGGCAGGAGAGACACAGTGTAATTTTGAGGCTGGTTTAAGCTTCCTCTGCCTTTTAGTGCATGGGGACATGAGCTGATGACTTGTAAGGGACAGGAAGGAGAAGACTTTTCCCCAAGAAACATTTCCTTGCCTCCCTCCCAGGATGCGGACGTCATGATCACACACTTGCCCGGCTTAATGAGACACCACTGGGTTGTTCAGGACCACGTTTTGGGTCTGATAACACTGACAGTGGGGAAATTATTGCTCCAAGCCTTATTTTTAACTCCAGTTGTAGGGAGTTTGAAAGCAGCGGTTTTAACTTGCACCTTGCCAGTGGGAATTTCCGCAGCGAGAGCTGGTAAGTGAAGCAGCCCGATGTGCTGCCGGGACGAGACACAAACAGCACAAGAGCTGGGCTGGGGGGGGGTACTTTCAGCCCTTATTTTTAACCTCCTTTTGACGTAGCTTGCTGCAGAGGGGAGGCTGGGGCAGATGGAAGGTGAAAGCTGGGTGGGTTCAGCATCCCTGGCACCATGCTGGTGACTCCTGGGCTCTCAGGTGATCTGTACAGCTTGATGCCAGCCCGGGTCATTTGAGCTCGGTGGGTAGAGTCAAGTGCATAGTGACCCTTTCCAAAAATTTCAGCTTGTGGCTGGACCTCCTGATGCAACCATGGAAGCCCTTGCAGTGGCTGGTCCCTTGTGGTGACAAGTTGGGGCAGGAGCTCTGCAAACCTCGTGGATGGGGCTCAGTGGGCAACTTTTTCTGTGACAACACAGCACAGCAGCTCCCAGGGGAAACATCCGACCACTTCCCACTAAGATAAAGAAGCCACCCAGCAGACTCTCTACCACCAGTTCCTGATTCCAAGGGCAGTTTTGGCTAAACTCTGATGGCAGAGACCTGCTGGACCCCCTGGCAGAGGCTGGGGCAAGTTATACTGGGGACACTTGTGTGTGTGTGCACACCTGGGGGCTGCAAGGGGCACCCCGAGAGCAGTGGCAGACTGTGGGTCTGCTCTCCACAGTTGCATTTAGCTCTGTCCTGGTTTTAGAGGTAAGGACGTGAGGAAGCCCCAGGTTCACCATGCCACCCTGCTCACTGCCTTCGCTGAGCGGTGGGTGTGTGGGGCTCCCAAGGGAGGGCTGTGCTCACCCCCTCGCTTGGGTACAAACACAAAAATGGAGGGAATTGAGGGAGACTCCTGCTTTTCCGAGTTGGACTTAACAAAGATTCAGGTTTTTGTTTCAGAAGGAGGAAAAAAAAAAGGAAAAAAAAAATTCCCCTGGTTTGGGTTTGTTCCAGGCAGAGCGTCTGCCTTCTGCTGGCCCCACGCCTGGGAGCTGCCGTGAAATGGAAATAGCCCAACATGAGCCTGTGAGCAGAGGGAGGTTCCAGCAGGTAAAATGTGAATGAGCTGAGGCAAAGCCCCAGGTCACTGCACCGTGGGCATGTGCCACGGGGCAGATGTGCTGAGCCACAAGCAGTTTGCAGAAGTTTCACCTGAATCTCCCAACAGTCATCCCCGAGGACCTTGTGCTTGTCTGGATTCCCGTTCCCTGTTGCCCCGGCTCTGGGAGATGAATAGAACGCACAGAAATGTCTTGTGCAAAGAGGAGGTCCCCCCCTGGGCTGTCCCCACGAAAGAGCACGGGGCAGCGCGGGGAGATGTGGTGCAATTGCGTGGGGCGGTGACGTGTGCTGTCTGCTGGCCTGGGATGGCTGAACTGGGATCACCTGTAACTTCTCCCCAGGTTGACTTCCATGTGGATTATAAAGGCATTTGCAGGTACTGCTTTGAAACACCTCCCTCTTCCCATCTCACCAACTTTCTCCGTTCCTGACGGAGGCAGGAGGGTCACCCAAGCTCCCTTCTCCCCACCCGAATGGCTCCACATCTCCATTAGTCTGTCTTCTCTGCTTTATCTCACACTTAATGCAAGTCCTCTGTGTTTCAGTCCCACTTCTGTCCCTTGCACTGTTTTTTCCAGGGCTGCACTAGTTTCTCCTGCTGAGCAGAGCCGGAGGGGAGTCCCACCTGGCCTGGAGGCTCTGGGCAGCTGCGTGGGCTTCCTGGGGGCTCACAGGCAGGCTGCCAGTTCCAGGCAAAGGGTGTTAGGGAGAAGAATTGGGCTGCCAGAAGGGACATCTCAGGGGAAGTGGCTGCTTCTGGAAATAGAAAAGCCCTTTTTCTCTGCAGGGTACCAGGAATGATCGCATTGAGGAATACTCGGAGGTCACAGGGAGACTAAGTGCTGCATGTACAAAACTCTCTGTGTGAGTCACCAGGACCTTTCCTCGTCACGAACCCCAGGAAATGGCACAGCCTCATCCAGGAGGGATGTGCTGGGTTATCACCCACCATCAGCCGGAGGGGCAGAGGGTATGTCTGGCTCCAGGACCAGGATGCCAATCCCTGAAGCATCCCGCCTCAAGAAAGGATGGTCCCCAGAGAAGAAATCCTGTACTGTGCCAGGCACTGTTGACTTTCACCCCTGCAGTGCACTGTGTCCTGAGCTGCCCATTTCAAGGCGCAGGACGTGGGCTGGCATGCAGCCACTTGAATTAAATGCCATTTATCACAGCAAGCTCTGGGCCCACTTCATGCTCATCATGCTTGAGGGCTCTCCTCTCGGCATGGCCAGGTGAGTAATGAAGAAAAGACCTAATTTGTGTACCATGCAGACCTGTCTCATTTAATGCCCTGCATTAATCAAGGCCTGGGGGGAGTTTTCTCCACCTGCCAGGTATTTGAAGTGAGCTGTGTGGTTGGGAAGAGAGAGGACAAGTCCTTGGTGCCTGACCTCACTGGGTTACCATCCATCAGCCGCTCTGCGGTACCCGCTGGGGTGGCTCTGGCTGGCAGCAAACAACAGGCAGGGGAGCAGCGTGGTGGGGTGAGGTGGGCACCGGTGGCAGGGGAAGGGGCTTTGCTGGTGGGACATGGGGATGCTGAAGAAGTTTTAAGTAATGCCTAGTCCTGGGATGGGTAAATTTGGGTTTTTCTGCTGTCACCTTTGCCATGCCATGCCCACGCCAGGCCGCTGCTTGGACCACATAGCAGCTGAGTCATAACACCAGGGAAGGAAAGCTGGGGCTAGGGGAAGTCGGGGCCACATTTGATGGCTTTTCTAGCTTGTTTCCCCCCTCTCTGGGCACCTGCTGGGTGTTTGGTTGAAGGTCCCTGATAGTTTTCTGGCAGGAGATGCCTATGCAAGCTACGGGTGAAACTTTTCCTCTCCTGACTGTGCTTGGCTGATGGTTCTATCTGGGGAGTATCACACGTGGGGCTCCTTTCAGACTCTCCTCCATGTCCCGAGATCTCCTGGGGGAGATGCAGCAGGCAGGGCGGGATGTCCTGCTCTGACCCTGCGGTCTCCCACTCGGGACAGGCATTGAAGCCTTTTGTCACCATCTAGTGGAAACATCCAGCCGCGACCAGGCACAGCACAGGCTGAACAGGGTGTCTGGGGACACTCACTCCACCAGCTAGGTACCACCAGTGTTGTCCCCCCAGCTGGTCACCCATCTTGCCTGGCTTTTGGGGAGACGCATTTGCCACCCCCAGGCCTGCTCTCTCCAAGCCCTGGCCAGGGGCAACCTGGTAAGGTGTCCCCAGCGCTGCCAGGCTAGGGACAAACACAGGGGACAAGTGTCTGCTGTGCCAGAAACTGCAAATCCTCAGCAAATCCCTCATGGGGTCTCTATTAAACCAGTTAAATTCCCTTTAACAGTAGAATTAGATCAATGGTCCCAAGGTGCAGACATGCTGCAACAAGAGACGGCCATAAAAGCACCTAAAATATATTCGCCCCACAAATAGAGCTGTTAAACCTGCTCTTTTGGCCAAATTACTCCTCACTGATGCTGCTCTGCAGCCCTCCTTTGGCCCTGAAATTTCTGGTGGTGCCTGCAGAGGAGCAGGGTTTTGCTGTGCCACCGGGACAGCCTTACAAGGCGGTGTGTCCCCGGGAAAAAGCTGGCCTTGCTGCCACTCCAGCATCCTCCTACCCACTGCTAGGGCTGCCCCGAGGTCCTGACCAAATGTAGGATACAGGGAATAGCCCAGCCTAAATGCTGGCGTCTGCAGTGCCCCGGCTCCCCACAGCATCCCTGGTCCTTTATGGCCACAGCGGTGGTTGGCAGGGTCGGGCTGTATCTGGACCTGCTGAACAGTGCCTGGATTAACAAGGTGCATGGATTAATGCAGCACCACGGGCAGTGTTGATTCTCCCGCCTCCTCACACAGGTTCTGCGGCTCCTTCTCCCAAACGCTGGGTCCAGCTGCGACCTCAGAGGTCCCAGCGCCAAGGACAACCTCCCGGGGCCAAGCAGGCTGCTGGGACAAGGGATGGAGCACCAGCCGTACTGAGGTGGCCCCTTGCCAGGGCTGGGAACTGAGGCTGGCTAGCTGCCAGCCCAACCCTCTGCTGATCCCACCACTGGCACTAGGTTAATTAGACGCACGCAGTGTCCCGGCTGCCAAAACTGCCCCTGGCTGAAGCAACAGTTGTCCCTTTCCCACGGCAAAGCAGCCCTCCCGCAGCACGAAGAGGACCGAAGGCCAGCCCAGCACTGGCAGCAGGGCTGTACGAGCGATGATAATAATTTTGTTGCACCACGTGCAGGCAGGGCAAGGAGGGTGCAAGCGGCTCTTGCCTCAGACAGTTAAAAAAATTCCTGCCAGGTCTCCGCTGCCTCCTCCATCTCTGTCACCCTGCACCCCCATGGGCCACCCTGGGTCTCTGTGGCCGATTCCCCTAGGGCACTCGGGGAGGGCTCCTGCAGCATGTGGTGGGACATGAGCCAGACATTGCTGCTTCACGTGTGGAGTCCAGCTGCCCTATACAAGGGGTTTCCCCAGGTGGGATCCATATCTGCCTGCATATGTGACCAGGGCTGGTACATGGGCAGTGTACCCCTCTGTCCTAGCTCCCTCTATCCCTATACTGGCTGATGGTGGCAGTCTCTCCACAGGCTGTCTTACTCCTGGAGAGGCTGACTGATCCCATCACTTCTCCATGAGGGGCTGCCCTCAGCTATGGCTCCGCCAGCCTGGAAACTGCCTAGCCTCACCCAGCAAAGGAGAAAGACGCACTAGGACAGCTCAGGAGCCAGGCATATCACCTCACCCTCAGTGTGTCCCTGGCTTTCAGGTGGCACTGAGCAACCCCAGGGGTGTCCCCTCAAGGCCACCAGGGCCCTGCAGGACTGCATTCATTGAGAATCTGGGCTTTGGGGGCTTTTATATTATTATTATTATTATTATTATTATTATTATTATTATTATTATTATTATTATTATTATTATTATTATTATTTTAGGGCTCCCTAGGATCTTGCATTCCCCAAGTTAGGGGCTTCTCTCAAGCAGGTCTTGGAAGGGCAAACTGTTATAGTCACTCATGACACAGGTGTGAGTCAGGAGCACACAGGAGCTGGCTGGACGCCCACTTTAAAGTGAGAGGGGATGTAAGGCAGCAGGGAAACCCCAGGCAAGAGGGTGCTCACCTCCTCTGAGAACCCCACGTCAGGCAGGGGCA